>JAJJWW010018716.1:0-29587 GCA_023531295.1 Papaver armeniacum | reverse complement strand
TCCTATACTTATAAGGGGTGTCCTAAAGTGTGGAAATGACTAACGTACCCTTCACCTATATATATAATCACCTCCTCCCATCACCACCACCTAGAGGTGTAAAACGTGCCGGCCCGGCACAACCCGACACACGAAGTCGCGTGCTTCACGTGTCATGTGACGTGTTGTGCCAACGATTTAAACGTGATGTGTCGTGCTGTGCTTTACTAGTCCAAAGCTAGGCACAACGCAGCCCACGGGCACAGCACACGAATAAACGTGCCGTGTTGTGCCGTGCTGGCACATGTGCTATAAACAATTTGAAATCACTTAATGTATAGATTAAGGCGGACATTATCACAAGAATTTAATTAGACAACATATCATTTGAAATTATTTCAAGTAAAATTAACAAATTTATTCAATAAAAAGAAATAGCCCATCAAATATAAAATTGGATTATTGTCATGTAAATTAATGTTCTAGTTAAATATAGGTGACGACATTATAACAACGATATTGAAATATATTTTCAAAATATTAAGGTATTATATGTGTTGTTATAAATAATCCAATATAAAATGTTAAAAACTAGCTAGAATAGTGACTCTTTTGTGAAATATACAAAAAATGTGATGTATTATGCCTTGTTATATGGTGTATTTGTACATGTTATGACGCGCTCTCTTAACGTGTTGTGCTGGGCTGGGCCACGTGCTTATCCGTGTCGCGTGATGTGCTGTGCTACTGTGCCAATTAGTCAAACCCAGCACGTCCCATTTAACTAACGTGTTGTCCGTCTTTGGGCTAAGTCACGTCTTGGGTGGAGGCTGTGCTCAAATTTTAGCGTCTTTGTGCTCGTCTTTGGCACATCCCAATTTACACCTCTACCACCACCTATATATATATAACCACCTCCTCCCATCACCACCGCCGCTCACCACCACCAACCACCACCTACCACCACCGACCACCACCACCACTGGTAGGCTGTGTAATGGGGTTTATTTTATGCCTACTTGTAATACTGCAAGTGCACAGTGCCTATTGGAGGCGTGGCAAGTACAGTCGATCCACAGGGAAATAGGGTCTTTGTAGAGTTGATCGAAGGCTTACTCTAACTTGATTTCTAGTGAGGTGACAAGAGTTGTATGAGCTGTGGGTGTCGAAACGACTAGTTGAAGGTTGTAACAATGATAACAAGATGAAATACAATTATAGAGATTACGAGGCACTAGGATTATCAAATCCACCACTAATTCGAGTTATGTGATTCACTAATTTGAGTGTTCTTGTTCTGTGACGGATAAGGAAAGTGTGTCGGGCTATCGCTTATCTACGGAGTTTCACCAGGGATAATTCAATTGTCGGCTAAAGATACTAATCCGAGCACTAATTGTCTAGTTAAGCACAACTAGTCAAAGGGTTAGCAATGATGGTTAAAGCTTGAAATTTGAACACACTCAACACAATGTTATCCTAACTACAATGGATACATGGCATTCATTGTGAGAGCAATGCATTAAAAGTCTTTGGAATTGAACTTCTCTTATAACTTAAGCATGCAAAAACAACTCAAATAAAGTTGAACCACAACAAAGAACTAGGGTTTCATTTTAATCCTAGCAAATTAACTTAAATCATCATAAACATGATAACATACAACTGAAATTAAACTATAATATGAACCCTAAAAACTGACTGAGTTCTCTCTCATTAAGAACAATTGATTTTATACCTCACAATCACTCCAAACTTATAATAAATGCGAACCCAAGCCTCTTTCCTCTGCTAATTCGGCTCTGGTCGCCATGCATGAGCTGTTGGTGAAACCCTAGCTCTATCTATCTCTAATTTAGCCTCTAGGGTTATGAGAGAAGCTAAGAAAGAGATAGCTAGACCTAGAGAGGGGGCGAAGGTGGATGTGGTGGCTGTGCTGCTGCTGTTGGTGTCAGGGAAGGAGATGGTGGTGGCGACTCGGCTCTGCAACTGCCATGGTCGGGAGAAAGGGGATGGGTTTTCTCTGGGATTGTCGGGGGGAAGAGAAAGAGAAATGGAGAAGGAGTGTTTGGCTCGATGGGAAGGGTATAGGTGGTTTTGGTGTGGAGCGGAAGCAACGAAGTTTGATGCAAGGGACGGAGCGATCGTAGGATGTAGATGGGTGAGATCTCACGGCTCAGAAGAGACGGGCTTGGATCCGGGTCGTGGGTCGGGTCTTGGACTGCACAAGCCCATGTCTTGTAAATGGGTTGCTCCTTGTTGGGTTGCAACTGATGCGCGCGCGGGCTTTGGCTTTCTGCTCCTTTGGCTCCTCAGTTTCTCCGAACTTTATTTATTACCTAAAAACACAAAATTAATTAGTACAAATATTTATTCTTGAAAACAAAGAAAATACGAATGCAGGATAATATCGATTTACGGCACAAAAGATGAGTTAAATGCCAATAAAAGGTGTAGAAATATGCAATTTTTGGCACTCATCAAATACCCCCAAACCTGAATTTTACTTGTCCTCACGTGAAACAAAATTAAGAAATCCTAACTATACCACTGTCGCGGGTCTCTCGAATGCATTTAGCGTATGCACTAAGCCTTTAAACCCCTAGGTGTCCCTAGTGGACGAGTTGTAGTCTCGCGAGGGTTTGCAGTGGTGTACCCACAAAACCTTCTCCAACCCAGTGTGTAAAGAGTCTCAAGCATCCAAGGAGCTATGAGGACATAGAGTTTCGTATGCTAGTAACACGAAGTTAGAACTACCAAAGAACGCATTCTCATCCTTAAGTCTTTGAGCGAGAAATAACCATACCATATGAAAGAATTCGATTCGATTGTGATCATAAGCCTCGACTTCGCCTCACCAATAGGGTTTTATGATAATTGCACTCAAAAAGACCGCTTTTTTAGTCTCTCATGTGTGCGAGCGGGAATAAAGAGAAAATCCACACACGTTGAAGGTAAGAAGGATAACCTTCGAAATAATTTACGGAGACTCCACGAAGTGTGGGCAAAAAGAATCTTTTCGATGATCTCTAAGAAAGGAAATCAACCATTAGCAAGGATGGGAGTACTCACTTACCTTCTCACCCGATCGGCAATTAATATCACTCTCTCCTAGCATTCATAGAAACGTCTTCAATCTTCGGTCTTTGGTCTTCAACTGTTGATGATGAACTTCTGAACTTCACAAAAACTTGACAATGATTTTTTTTTTTTTTTTTTTTTTTTTTACATGAAATGAAAATAACAATAAAACTTATATTGTCTTGATTTCATAAACTTCACTAATTCTCATCCTATTTTCTTTTCTTTTCTTTGTTGCACGTAAACCTTGGACTATTTCAACTTTTCTTCAAATATTCCTCATGATGCTCCTGCTTGACGATGATGTGTTTCTATGAATCTGTTGATGTTGTTGAGAGGGAGAGAGTGATGCTAACTGCAAATCGATATTTAGAAGGAGTTTTCATCTTTAAACGTCACCCTCATGATTGACAAAATTAGCACTCAAGAGATCAAAAATAGTGCTGAAAGTGGTGCGAAGTTGGGTAGCTCACCATTCCTACCCGGAATTGACGTACGGTGACACACACTCTAACAGCTTTTCTAGAAAGTCACAAAAACTGAAGGTTGGTGCCTCACTTGATGTAAAATGGGTAGTCTCCACTATGGGTGATCACAATTCTACTACCGAATATCTAAACATCACCTAATTCGCCCTCCGGTATGGTTAAATCCAACTTTAACGCTCTAATCAACTAAGAAACCCGATTGTGTTTTCCGGTACTTCAAAGTTACATTATTTCGGTCGATACTCTCTATGTAAACATTGCTAGAAGCATGCTAGTGACTCTAAGATCTCTAAAAGTTGGAGGTTTTTATGTACTTATTTACAAAGAGTTTTTTTTTTTTTTTTTTTTTTTTTTAAAATAAAAACTCTATATGCAAAAACTCTATATGCAAATGCACCCCCAAATCTAAATCAAACATTGTCCTCAATGTGTCAACGAGATGATAAGAATTTAAACAATCACATACCAAGAGAACTTTGTTGAGTAGAGAAAAGGGAAGAGATTACCGGATGTCGGCGAAAGCAAGGTTAGAAACTTCATTAGTCAAGGCTAGAATCCAACATTCTCAGCTAAGATCATATTGGATTAGCATAATATATGCGCAAGAAGACTCAACCGATTCAAGATAGAAAATTTAACAAGTCCTTGGATTATATACAATGAAAATTCACCATACACCAACAATCTAAAGAGTTGAGGATCAACCCAAAAGACGGTATGCAGAGACATCAACAGTCTTACACAAATATAACATGAGAGTGCAGGTAAGATTGCATATGTGAAAACGATTTTCCCCCAAACCTAAACTTGTCAACGGATGTGTTTGTGAGCACAAAATCTTGCAAATTTAAAGGTACATCATGCACAAGGTCTAACTCAAAATGAGCTTTGCTAAGAACAGGCGAGACATACATATTCCAACCGTGGCTCCTTAAGGTGTTATACTTTGATGCAAAATAGTCCAAGAGGACTTGGGAAGCACAAAGCTCTAGGCCTAAATTAGGCATTTTTTAAAAGTTGGTTTTGCAATTTTGTTACAAGCCAAACCTAGGTTGGGTGGAAATCTAACAGACCGTGACATGGGCATGATGTTGGGCTTGTCTAAGTTGTTCACATGTGTGAGCTCAAGAGTAACAGTATCACTCACAACAATATCTCCCAAATCACCTACAAGTGCTGTGACATGCTCATGTTCATAAAACATTTCTACAAGCCCTAGTCCATAATCATCATCTTCAGTTTCATGCATAGGAAGATCACAAGAAACTTTACATTGTGACCTAGGCTGAGAATTAGAAAAATCATGTTCACTTGCATAAAACAGTTCATCAATCTCCATGTCATAATCATCATTACTCAAAATTTCATTCTCATGCATAAGATAATTGGTGCCAAAACTCTCAGCATTCCCCAAGTCACAACCAGGTGGTATAACATGCTCATTTTCAGTGAACAATTGCACAGACTCCAATTCAACAGCACGAGTATGAATATTAGAAGAAGCATCATTCATAGGGTTCACAGAAGAGAAACTTAATGTCTCTGAACCTAAAGATTCCACTACATTTTCAAAGTACACATTCTCTTCATATTCATCATCATCATCATTATCAAAACACTACATTTCCCTATTTAAAATTGTAGCATTTCCAGTGTACTCATCTACCTCTAGATTAGGTTCATATTCAGTGTTAGTTGCATGAGTAAGAATAGAAACACTATTTTCAAAATTATCAGAGATAACAAACATCCTATCATGAACTTCCTTCCATTCTTCATTTTGTAACTGAGTCAGATTCATTTGAAGCATCATAATGAGTACATTCAATTGAAGGAGAGCCTTCACTAGTGGGTATACATGCTTCACATGGATGCTCAGTACATGTCTGTGCAGAAGGGTCCCTAGAGAAGGGAAATTCAGACATTGTGCTATATGGATGATCATGCATTGCATTCAATTCAAGCCTAGCATTGTTTTGCTCTATGAGCATGAGGTTTTCTTCCACTGAGTGCATATACGAGGTCGGGGGAGTATAAATTTGTTCAACTCCCCACTGTGGTGAACGATACATCTTTGCAAAATGATTAGGGTACATGCATTCAAGGTCAGGGCCCTGAGATGGCTCATAATACTCCCTAAAATCACTATGGTCTGTGGGCTGTTCATATGGTGAAGCATGCCCAAGCAAGCTCTCGATGGATTTGTTTTCATCCCGATTCGAGACCAAAATCCACGACATAATTTAGCAACTCAATTTGAACTCAAAAAGAAGCATTGCTTAGCACACATCAAATCATATCAACACAGAGAAGCAAAGGTGATACAAGAAAATGGAACCCAATTTTTAGAATTAAGCCCACAGAGTGATTGGTGTTCTTTGCAAATGTGCAGCCCAAGATATGCAAAGCCCGGTTTATATGGGCTTCGATTTGTTGCAGCCAGTGTGCCAATGCACAACCTAGTTGTTATGCAAAGCCCAGTGCACAGTGGGCTTCAGTTTGGTTTAAGTGGGCTTCAGTTTGGTTTAAGTGGGCTTCAGTTTGGTTTAAGTGGGCTTCAGGTTATGTGCAAATGCACAGGTAATGGCACCCAATTTCTAGCACACAGGGGTGCTCCTAAGAAATGCACATCACAAGTTTTGTGCTCAGAACAACAAAGAGCAACACAGACTTACACAAAATGACACATAAGTTCTCAAAGCTAAGCACACAGGGGTGCTTGTAATTTCTGGTAGTTGCTGGTCTTCACAGCACGGTTTGAAGTGCAGCTCAGCTTATGACTAAGTGTAACTCAGCTTATGCACTGGTCATGTGCAAAGACAGCTATAGGCACAGCACATAATCGCTTACTGAAATTAACACAGGGAGACACAACTCACAAAAAATGGCACTGCACAGCTTGGCAGGTGCACAAGGAAATCAAAAGAAAATTTTGTATGAGGTGCTCAGGGTTATGGGATGTGCTCACTCAATGGTGAAGCATGTGCTGGGTTGTGTGTTTGAAAAACAAGTTAATTGCTAACACAAACTTTGCTATTCAATAACTCATTCAAGCACCCAAGATCACACACATATTGTGTAGGCTGATGTACGATGTAACGACGGCGAATACACAATCTCAAGATATTTGCGGTGTATATAAACTTCACGAATAGCAGATTAATCAAAATACACGGTGCTTGCATTTCACAACATGCTCAGGGTGTCAGAGTCAAGATGTCAGCAGGGGTATGGGTATACTGTCAAGAGTTGCAGGGCAGAACAATACACTTGGGTAAAAATTCATAGGGTAGCTCATGCAAGATGGTAGCGAGGCTTGACAAGGTATCTCAACAATGCAGCTTATATCATTCACAGGATAACGAGAGGTTGTATGATTTAGTACTAGCTCGGGATTGAGCAAATCTTCACAGGGTTGAGTGGTCACAGGTGCAAAGATTAGCAAATGACTAATACAGTTGGGTGACAGAACAAGTTTGGTTGATGTCAACAGGGTCAGTTGACTCCTTTGGTTTTCACTAGCTATGATCAGTGTATGCAGCAAAAATGGTTATATAATCATAGCAATATGTTCAACAGGCTTGACAATGGGACAAAGAGCTTGCAAGATGCGGGGCTGATGTTAACAGGCTTGCAGCAAATTTGGTTAACCAAATTGTAGCTCAAACTCACAGCTACAAGGGCTGGAGCTGAGCACAAAGCTAGTGGAAACTAAGGGGAGCAGAGCACAAAGCTAGTGGAAACTAAGGGGAGCAGAGCACAAAGCTAGTGGAAACTAAGGGGAGCAGAGCACAAAGCTAGTGAAAACTAAGGGGAGCAGAGCACACAAGCACAAATTTCAGGTATGGAGCAATACTTGGGAAGATAGCTAGGTTATCATGCACTCAGGGAGTATTGGCTCAAAGGTGAGTTTCAAAAGATCATCAAACAAGCAAACATGCTATCATTCATTCATTCATTCAAGTAAGCAAGATTGAGACACAATACCGCCAGTATAACACTGGGTTTAGGCAAATCCACCGTGGTTTTGCTCCTTTGTGTTCTCCTCTTCCTTGGTTTTGCTTCAGCTGCTCCACAGGTACCTGTTACTCAAGAGAGAGTTTCAGTTCTCAATATTGCACAATTCAAAGCAAGAGAGCAATACTTGCAGTATGAAGATTAACCACTGTACTTGGTTTATCTCATTCGGGCGCAGACCAAGTTACGGGTGATGAGAGAGGTGTAAAGATCTTATTCCGACGAAATAAATCGAGCTCTTGCACTTACATGAGAAGTTAATGCAATGATGCAGATATGCAAGGTTTAACAAAAAGAAATGAAAGAATGCAGGGCTTATGAATGCAAGCTACAGATGCTAATGATACAGATGAATCACAGATGGGCTAAGCTATAGATGAGTTAAGCAAGACTGGAAGAGAATCTAACAGATGTTACAATGCAATATCAGGTACAGTAAAGGATGCAGAAGTGACAAACTACATATGATTAAAACTAAGTTACACTTCTAATGATTAAAAGCGAAATTGCAAAACACATATGTACAAAAATGAACTGAAATGCGGTAAAGTGAGCTAATGGTCAACACACAAATACTACTACTTCCCCAAGAACGGCGCCAAAAACTTGGTAGGCAGTGTAATGGGGTTTATTTTATGCCTACTTGTAGTACTGCAAGTGCACAGCGCCTATTGGAGGCGTGACAAGTACAGGTCGATCCACAGGGAAATGGGGTGCTGTAGAGTTGATCGAAGGCTTACTCTAACTGATTTCTAGTGAGGTGACAGAGTTGTATGAGCTGTGGGTGTCGAAACGACTAGTTGAAGGTTGTAACAATGATAACAAGATGAAATACAATTATAGAGATTACAGGCACTAGGATTATCAAATCCACCACTAATTCAGGTTATGTGATTCAACTAATTTGAGTGTTCTTGTTCTGTGACGGATAAGGAAAGTGTGTCAGGCTATCGCTTATCTACGGAGTTTCACCTGGGGATAATTCAATTGTCAGCTAAAGATACTAATCCAGAGCACTAATTGTCTAGTTAAGCACAACTAGTCAAAGGGTTAGCAATGATGGTTAAAGCTTGAGCTGAACACACTCAACACAGTGTTATCCTAACTACAATGGATACATGGCATTCATTGTGAGAGCAATGCATTGAAAGTGCTGGAATTGAACTTCTCTTATAACTTAAGCATGCAAAAACAACTCAAATAAAGTTGAACCATAGAACAAAGATGTAGGATCGAATATCGCGACATCAATACCTTGCGAGATCAATAAACGATAGTATTGCGAAGGTGTCGCAGGAAGTAATTTAAATGACGTATTAGATGACGACAGACAGAACATGAGACAAGTGTGAAGACTTAGCGAGATTTAGGAGTGTCGCGAAGACAAACACTTATGAACTCGCGATACCTCGCGAAGAATTCCCGAAAATAAAGGACAACTTAGCTGTCATCCACTATGTAATACCCTATATAAAGGGTCGAGTAAGTCTGTTGTAGGAGAGGTCTTTTTGAATTGTTAAGCAAGTCATTAAGAGAGAGAAAATTTAGAGTGATTGTAATTCCTTTAGCTTTGATCTATCTTTCTTTGTAAACATTTCAAGAGAATAATCAATAAAATCTATAACAATTCATATTCAGATGGATTAGTTGAGTAAAATCTAGTGAGGGGTGTAGTATGGGATTTCCTGCAACTACATATGCGCTAGAAACAGGGACTGAGTAGAAGATTAATATTGTGAATTAAAAGAATCAAGAGTAACGAGAAAGAAATTTTGAATAATTTTCAAACAATTTACTAAAATTGAGAAATGGCTAGAAGAAGGAATGCATCAGAACAACCAACAATTGTGAGGAGAAGTGGGAGATTAGCTGGAGAAAGGAGAAATGAAGTAGGTGAACCATCAAGAATAAACGCAAGAGATAGAGAAGAAGGTCAAATTCAACCACCGATTCAACCACCAATTCAACCAGCACCGAATAGAGTAATAGATTATGATAGGGTGAGCGTGCATACATGGAGATCAGATTCTGTGGAAGAAAGAGAAGAAGTGCAACAATTGATAAATAATGAACAAGAGGAGAGAAATCGAGAAGAAATGGGAGAAACAGCTCATAGATGAAGAAATGGTAGCATTAGAAACGTTGAGACAAACAATACATGAAGAAAGACGATTAGAAGCAGAAGAACGCGCAAATTTAACAAGGCAAAACCATGAATTAAGAATGGAAAATATGAGGTTGCAAAATGGGAGGTCGAGAAATAATACCAGGTCAAGATCAGGATCGGTTAGAGATGATAGAAGGAGAATGTTACCTGTAGAAAATGTTAATGAAGAAAATTTAGAAAGAGAGCTAAATCTCGGTGAAGGATACTGCGAAAGAAGGGAAATGGTGTGTATTCCGCGTCCAGAGATTTTACAGGATGACCAAAATAATGGAAATCAAGGAAATAGGCAGCAGAATAATCCAATTGATGAAGAAAATCCGGAAGAAGGAAGAAGAATACTGCATGGGAGAGAAACACAGAGGAAACAAAAGGAGATTGAAGATGATATTGAAAGGCATTATATTGAACAAGCGCGTCTAGCTCGCGAAAGGGAAAGATTGAGAGTAGAAATGGAAGAACGAGAATTGGAAGAGGCAATCCGGCAGAATAATCATGACAATCGAGAAAGAAGGCGCGAGCAAAATCGCAACAATGGGAATATCAATGAAAAGTATGAAAGAATACAAAGGAGAGCTGATAGACAACCAAGAAGAGAAAATGACAGATACAATGGTGTGCGAATCCGAGAACGAGATGGAGAAGAAAGTCGCAGAGAAAGGAGAGAAGAAAATGCTGAACAAGAAAATCAAGATAGACATGAACGAAGAAGGAGAGAAACGGAACTAAAAAGACCAATAAATTCGAACCCTGATGTAAACGAACAAATCTTAAAAGAGTTGGCAGAAATGAGAGGAATGTTGAACAATAGAAGAGGAGGAGGAATAAGACAATTGGATGAGGCAATCGAAGAAGCCTGCGAAAAATCCCTTTACACTAGAGGTGCGGTTAGGAGGAATACCCCCAAAGTGCAATTTACTCCGCATTAACCAACATTTTTGATGGAACAACTTGCGCAATACAACACATCAAAGCGTATGTAAGATGTATGTTACAAAGGGGAAAATCATGACGTTATATTGTGCAAATATTTCGCATCAAGTTTAACAGAGAAGCACTGAAGTGGTTTGAAGGTTTACCAAGAAACACCATCACGTCATTCAACCATCTACAAGCTATATTCTTAGGGGCATACATAAGTAACAACTCCTCGCGACCCGGGAATTGAAGATGAATTTGAGGCTGAAACAAAGAGTTGGCGAAAGTTTAAGACACCTAACTGTGAGATGGAAGACGATGTGTAGCGAGATGGTGGGAGAGTGGATGAAAGATATCTCATTTTATCATTTATAAACGCTATGTTCGCAACCAATTTGCTATATATTCAAATTTTTAGAGTCAAGAATACGATCACGATGACCAAGTCACGAGAACTGCAAGAGGAATATATTGCTTTGGAAGAAAGGCAAAATGAGGTGGAGTCGTACCGGTTGCGAATACAAGTTCAAATGTCTGCGAATGCAAGTTTGTTACCCAAATTAATACACACGGTGGCGAGTACCTCGCCAGGGAAGCAAGAAAGAGTGATAAATGATGAACAACCAAAGTTAGTAGCCATGGGAAGCCGAGATCAAGAAGAGTTTGAAAGAGAAAGAAACTACTATAACCGTGGCGGCAATAACAAAATTCAGAGACTTGATCACTCGCAAGAAACCTATGGAAGTCAAAAACGGAATTATCATGGAGGGCAAATACGTCATAGAGTAGTATGGGAAGAAATCAAGATGCCACCACTGAATACTAGTGTGGAAAAGATATGGGAAGCTATACTCTTGATGGAAAACATACCTGCGCCATGGAACATGGGGAATGAGCCACCACCAAGTGATAGAAGTCACGAGTTCTGTTCTTACCACCGTTTTCATGAACATCTGACAAATGACTGCAGAAACATAAAAAGAATCATCCTTAGAATGATTGATCAAGGAAAGTCAATCACTTTCTAAAAAGTGAAGAGAAGGTTCGAGACATTACCACCACCGCTTAAATGCACAGAACAAATTCAACAAAGGGAAAAGAAACATTCGTAATAGAAGTTGGATCGAAAGCTAAAAATTTGTTTTGAATGGTGCGGGCGAGTAGCAGGAGCAAAAAGTGTAAGAAGTGAGTAATCATCAAAAGGCGAGAACGAAAGCTTGTTAAGGGTAAGAGAAAAAAAAAAAAATAATTGAAGAAGAAATATGGGAGGATCTCGCCATCAAGAATGTATGACAATTTGATTGAAGAATTGAAAACACAAAAATGATTAAACAATGTAAGATTACGCGATAGCTTCGCAAGCAAAATGAATGATTGAATGAATTGACAAAAATGAAAGAGTGAGTGAATGGGACAAACCTTTATGGCGTACACCCTAGTTCGCGAATGATATTTCGCAAGAGGCAAATGTAAGACCTAAAGTGCGTCATATAAGGGGGTATCTCTTGACATGGCTCGGTGAAAAGGTTACACCGCTCCCGGAACTCCGAGTCATGGAAATTTGGGGCCCATAAAAGCCTATCCGGGGAGATACCTTGGATTTCCAACTATATATATGGTTATACCCTGGTTGGACGCCTTAGGGTCTCTTCTTAGGAGTCGAGTGTATGCTCAAGGCGCGCGGGGTACACGGTTGAGCCAAGAGTGCACAGGGCATTTGAAGTGTCTCGGCCCATTCTTGGCAAGTCTTGGTATATCTTTTCTCGGCCGAAGAAAACTCCACTTAGGGTGCGGTCTCGTAACCATAAGCCATATAGGTATAAGGGATAAGAGGCTGCGAAAACAACTGGTTGTTGTTAAGACCGGATGGGAGGAGCTAGTCTTGTATGGCGATGTACGCCTCCTTGAAGGGGCAACCGGGAGAAGATAAGGGCGTCACCCTCCATTAGGGAGCTGATAAGTGTCAAAAGACGCAAATGTCATGAGGCTTTATTTTCGCAAGGAAATTTAGGCTTGTCATATTTGTGCGATGATCCTGTAGAGGCAATAATACTAACGCAAGGATAAGGCAAGATTAATGGGTTTTTACATACAAATGTAAAGACGTCCTGCGATTTCGTCGCGAAGACAGCAATGTCATGGGATTTTACATTCGCAAGAGTGTTTAAACCTATCATATTGTCGCAAATAAAATATCCTGCAGAGGCAAAAATACTTAAAAAATGATAAGACAAGGTCAATGGGTTATTACATGAAAATGTAAAGACGTCCTGCGATTTTGTCGCAATGAGGGGTGGAGAAATAAGACCTTTAATTAGGAAGGCAAAATAAGACCACACAAGAAATGTTAAGGCAAGATCAATAGATTTCTTCATTTATGATGATATCCTGCGATCTTGTCGCGATGATGAACTTCAAAAAAAAAAAAAAAAAAAAATCTCTCATTTGCAAATAAATAACAGAGGCAAGTATGGGAATGCATGTGATGAAATTTTGTTATTCATTTTCATATGATAGATTTATGCATAAAGGAAATGTACTACAAAGAAGAATTGCTTGGTTAGTATGCGCAAGTAAAGAAAACAAGGGTTTAATTCATATTGAGAAATCCAAGAAATTTACAATGAAAGTTTATAGAAATAGAAGATTAAAAGGATATATATACAGATATTACAAGAAATGAAAGAAGAAAAGGAAGTTATTTCTTGGAAGATTCTTCCTCTTTGTCAGATTCTTCGATTTCATCCTTCTTCTCGCCAGACTCTTCTTCTTCACTAGCTTCGCTATCAGAAACGTCAGAGAAAGGCATATCTTCAGGAATATTATTAAGAAGACAAGGGTATGAACTAAGAGGAATCTTGTGGTCATTGCAAACTGTCTCAATAGTTTGATTGCGAAAGCGAACATCATAGTTGTTGAAGTTCGCTACCGTAGCTTGCAGTTGTTTGTTCAACTTAGAATACTTGTTGTTGCGAAGAGAAAAGTCTTGTGCGAGTTGTTCTTTTTCAGACTCAAGTTCTTCAATCCTTGTATGAAATCTCTTCTCGGATTCTGCAAAACATATGACAATGGGTTAACAATTCAATAACAATACTACAGAAGTAAGGAGCTGTAAAGTATAATAAACAACCTTCTCTGTCAGATATCATATCTTTAACCAAGGCAGTATGCCCGGCATGAAGACTAACATCAACACCTAAGTTATTCCTGGCATTATCTAGAACTTTCGCAGCCCAAGCAAACTCATCATCATTATTTATAACAAGAAGCGAACGAACTTGATCTTCTCGCTCAGTAAGTATGGCATTCTGACGAAGGGATTCATCTCGTTCAATTTGTACTTCGAGAAGAGATTTTTGAAATTTTGCTAATGCCCGTGCACCTTTATTAGCAATGCGGTCTTTGTCATCTATGAGACCACTAATTTTCTTCCTTAAGGTTTTGGTTTTCTTATGGGAATCACGATACGTTTGTTTAAATTGGTTGGCTAAACCTAAACTAGATCTATGTTCAATCTCTAAAAGACGATATTTGGTTTGAAGTTCATTTAATGGAAGGGAATTAATTTTGTTTGATGAACTACTTAAGGATTCATTGAGGTGAGTAAGAAGAACATCATTGTCCATAGGCTCGGGAAATGAATGGAGAAGAATGGCTTCTTCAGAGAGATTATATATGTCTGCGAAAATAATAAATCAGGCAAAGAAAAGCAGATGATAAAATAAAGACGACTTGAAGAATAAAAGTTTTGTACCATAAAGTTGTTGATTTGCACTTTGGAGAGTAGACATTTTAGTCTTCTGAGAAGCAGACTCAACTTCCAACCTGTTGAATTCTTTCATCTTTCTTGCGAGACATCGCAACTTGGTTTCTAATTCTTGGATCTTCTTTTTGAGTTGGAGATTTTTCTTTTCAAGGTTGTCGCGTCTGTTCTCGAGATCTGAGGCAACAACAAAGGAAGCTCTCCCAGACTATAAAGGAAAATAAAGAAATTGTTAAGAGAAAGCTTATAATCAAAATTACAAAGAAGCAAAGGAATATGAACATACCAAAGCAAGAGAGCATTTAAGTGATTGGAAGTCAATGTTCGGAAACTCCGCGAAAAGATTCATTATCCTCTAATAACGGGGTATCGCAAATTTTAGCGAGAGCTTTGCAAGTAGCAGTTAAATGATCATCTCCTAATCCTTGCATAGAGTCGGAGAAGACACTAGATAATTGCGCCATAGCAGAAATAGTCGAGTGACTCTCCCTCGCAGAGGAAGTACCAATCTCATTTTCATCCTCGTCAGAACTTTCGCTAGTTCGAGAACTAGAATGAGAAGAGGGTTGGGTTTTCCGTTTTTTAGAAAACGGAGCAGAAGACTTGTCCTTGTGAAGAGTGATTTTATTCTTGCCCTTAACCTTCGCAGCTTCGGGGATGTTTGTTTCTTCAATAACCTTCGCACACGAATGAAGATAAGAAATAGAGGCAACAATATTGTTAAAAATAACAAAAGAAAATATTTCTTACTTCATCCGTGATCGATCGGAGTATCGCCAGAGTACTTGTCTTTGGGTTTCTTTCATAACTCTTCCTCAGTTTGTCAACCTGTAAACTTTGCAAATTCAGTAAATATAAGAAGAAGGGAATATCGCAAAAGCAAAGCTTGAAATAAGAAATATACCTCTTTTGCCTTCTCGGGCCACTTAAATTCCCAAGGATGATAGTCTGCGAGATTCGCGGAGTGCGTGTGAACTGCGATATAGGGTCCATTCAAAAATAAAGGAACAACCCACCATTTCTCATCTTTGGAATGACGAGGGAGTACTATTGTTGCCCGAATGCCGGTCAATATCTTGCATGAGCAGTTTATCGAGCGTCAACATTATCTTTTTTTTTTCAAGCACCCCAGCGAGATTTATCATTTCTCAAATTTATAACTGCATAATTCGCAAAGAAGTTCTCTACAGTATACTTCTCTGCGGCTATCTCTAAATTTGCGAATCTAGGATCTTTGACATCATAAGGATATAAAGATCCTTTACCAGCGCCACGGTTGGCGAATTCAAGCATGAGACGGATGCAGTCGTCGCTCAATTGATAAACAGCTTGCGAGAATTTTGTATGAGCAAGGATTTCATAGAATAATGGTATCTCGGGATTGTATAGAGGAATGGGGAGGCCTGCGAGGAGTTGACCTAGCGAGACTATGATTTTATGATCATCACACTGATGATCAGAAAATAATTTTGCAGAAAGAATGGACGAAGATCCTTGATCAGGAATGGTTGATAAAGTGAAACCCTTCTCCTGCAAATTCTTTTGAACTTCATTGAAAAGGGGTGTGTATGTATGACCAAGTGAAGCCATTATTAAAGTATGGTAATGAAGGGAGAAGCGAAAATCAAGAGAAGGAAAAAGGATTTACATGAGTTAAACGCAAATGCGGAGCAAGGAAGTCAAGGAAAGTTGCGAGAGAAAAATAAAAGAGAAGAAGAGAAGGGTGAGAAAACTATATATAGATAAGAGAATCCTCGAGAAAACAAATGCATTTAATGCGAGATGGGACGTGAATTGTCAAGAATAAGCGGTTGAAAGAGACGTGTCAAGAAAAGAGTGGAAGAAGAAACACCCGTAATAAATTACGTACATGAATAAAACGGATAAAAATGAACAATCGCGAGATAAAGATGAGCAATTGCGGCATTTTTAAAATATAAATTCTCATGACATTTTCTCCTTCGCGAAAAGACATGAGAAGAGGCAAGATGTAGGATCGGAATATCGCGACATCAATACCTTGCGAGATCAATAAACGATAGTATTGCGAAGGTGTCGCAGGGAAGTAATTTAAATGACGCATTAGATGACGACAGCCAGAACATGAGACAAGTGTGAAGACTTGGCGAGATTTAGGAGTGTCGCGAAGACAAACACTTATGAACTCGCGATACCTCGCGAAGAATTCCCGAAAATAAGGACATGCTTAGTTGTCATCCACTATGTAATACCCTATATAAAGGGTCGAGTAAGTCTCGTTGTAGAGATCTTTTTGAATTGTTAAGCAAGTCATTAAGAGAGAAAATTTAGAGTGATTGTAATTCCTTTAGCTCTGATCTATCTTTCTTTGTAAACATTTCAAGAGAATAATCAATAAAATCTATAACAATTCATATTCAGATGGATAAGTTGAGTAAAATCTAGTGAGGGGTGTAGTGTGGGATTTCGTGCAACTACAAAAGAACTAGGGTTTCATTTTAATCCTAGCAAATTAACTTAAAACATCATAAACATGATAACATACAACTGAAATTAAACTATAATATGAACCCTAAAAACTGACTGAGTTCTCTCTCATGAAGAACAATTGATTTTATACCTCACAATCACTCCAAACTTACAATAAATGCGAACCCAAGCCTCTTTCCCCTGCTAATTCGGCTCTGGTCGCCATGCATGAGATGTTGGTGAAACTTTAGCTCTATCTATCTCTAATTTAGCCTCTAGGGTTATGAGAGAAGCTAAGAAAGAGATATCTAGACCTAGAGAGGGGGCGAAGATGGATGTGGTGGTTGTCTTTGCTCTTGTTGGTGTCAGGGAAGGAGATGTTGGTGGCGACTCGGCTCTGCAACTGCCATGGTCGGGAGAAAGGGGATGGGTTTTCTCTGGGATTGTCGGGGGGAAGAGAAAGAGAAATGGAGAAGGAGTGTTTAGCTCGATGGGAAGGGTATAGGTGGTTTTGGTGTGGAGCGGAAGCAGCGAAGTTTGATGCAAGGGACGGAGCGATCGTAGGATGTAGATGGGCGAGATCTCACGGCTCAGAAGAGACGGGCTTGGATCCGGGTCGTGGGTCGGTTCTTGACCGCACAAGCCCATGTCTTGTAAATGGGTTGCTCCTTGTTGGGTTGCAACTGATGCGCGCGCGGGCTTTGGCTTTCTGCTCCTTTGGCTCCTCAGTTTCTCCGAACTTTATTTATTACCTAAAAACACAAAATTAATTAGTACAAATATTTATTCTTGAAAACAAAGAAAATACAGAATCTGGGATAATATCTGATTTCTGAGCACAAAAGATGAGTTAAATGGCAATAAAAAGGTGTAGAAATATGCAATATTTGGCACTCATCAACCACCGACCACCTCAAATCACCACCACCACCACCTCTATATATAGCTTAATTTAAATCATTAACAAAATCAAAATCAAAATTATAACAAACCCGTTATTTTTCATTCGTTTTCCATTGAAAAAATGAGAATTAATCATCAAAATGAGTTGAAAATGGAAGTTACCGAGAGAAGTTCGGCTAGGAATTATGTGAAAAATTTTGTCGAACTAGCCGAACTCAACTTTAATGGAGGTTTTTGTTTTCAGAGAAAAATTCGGTTACGTCGAAAAAAAAATGACCAAGCCGAACTTATTGTTCGCTTACGTCGCAAAAAGTTCAGTTACATCGAAAAAAGTTCGGTTACGCCACAAAAAAGTTCGGTTACATTGCAATTTTTTTCTCCTAACCGAACTTTTGTCTGAAAAACCTGCATATTGAGTTCGGTTACGTCGTAATTTTTTTCCCTAGACGGACTCCTAGTTCAGCTACGTCGCAATTTTCTTCTCCTAACCGAACTTTTCTCTGAAAGAAAAAACTCCATTAAAGCTGAGTTCGGCTACCTGTGTTTTCAGAAATATTAGTCGAACTACACATGCAGATGAGTTCGGCTCTTGTTCTTCTGATTTCGTAGCTGAACTTTTTTAACCAAACCGAAATCAATTTGTAAATTGTTCATTTTAGGAATGTTTTGGCCAATTCAAGCACCATTAACTAAATTTGAAGTATCCGTGAGTACCCAAAACATCATACTCTTGTTGTGGCTCTTAAAGAAAAAGATCTTAACTTTTTTTCTTCCAAAACCCTCATCTTCATTATCATCTTTATCTTCTTCTTCTCCCTCACAATAATTCTTCTTTTGAAAAAAATAACTTATTAATTTAATCTCTCTAATCATTAATTAACTCACTAATCATTACACTAATTTAATTATCAAGGGCAAGTTTGGTATTAAAAAAAAACTTAGATAAGGGGTGACTCATTATTACTTCTAATATCCACCCAAAAAATGGAGAGTGGTCCCCCACCATTTTTGATTAGTCCCCAAAAAACGTTCCTTTCATAAATATTAAATTTGGGCTAAAGTGTATTTCTTTCGCCTAGTTTCTTTCAGGCCTTTAACAATCATGTGTATTTCTTCTCCTAACCGAACTTTTCTCTGAAAGAAAAAACTCCATTAAAGCTGAGTTCGGCTACCTGTGTTTTCAGAAATATTAGCCGAACTACACATGCAGATGAGTTCGGCTACCTGTTCTTCAGATTTCGTAGCCGAACTTTTTTAACCAAACCGAAATCAATTTGTAAATTGTTCATTTTAGGAATGTTTTGGCCAATTCAAGCACCATTAACTAAATTTGAAGTATCCGTGAGTACCCAAAACATCATACTCTTGTTGTGGCTCTTAAAGAAAAAGATCTTAACTTTTTTTCTTCCAAAACCCTCATCTTCATTATCATCTTCATCTTATTCTTCTCCCTCTCAATAATTCTTCTTTTGAAAAAAATAACTTATTAATTTAACCTCACTAATCATTACACTAATTTAATTACCAATGGCAAGTTTGGTATTAAAAAAAAACTTAGATAAGGGGTGACTTATTATTACTTCTAATATCCACCCAAAAAATGGAGAATAGTCCCCCACCATTTTTGAGTAGTCCCCAAAAAAACATTCTTTTCATAAATATTAAATTTGGGCTAAAGTGTATTTCTTTCACCTAGTTTCTTTCAGGCCCGTCTCGTTAGGTATAAAAAGATGCCCAGTGCCTCTGCCAGCAGTAGCTACTTTTATCGTGATTGAAACTGAGATCCAAGCAAACACATTTGAAACTAATTGCTAATTGCGGGACTGGTACCATTTGAGTGATACAAAAACCAAGATCACTTTAATATTTTTGTCTTATATGAAATGGTACGTATCAGGCCGGCTAATGTGGTATCCGCCTTTAACAATCATGTGTATTTAAAGACATTTTGGAATTGCGAGAAAGAAAAAACAATGAAATAGAATTTTATTCAATCTGATACTTATATAGATGAATATAATCTGAGTGCAAGCATAAGCTTTTCACAACACTCGTACATCTTAAGAGGAAAATTAATCATAAAAACCACAATATCAACTAACACAACCCACAATTATTGGTGCTCGAAAGAAAAAACAAAATAGTTTGTGTAAACCCAATGGTTAATGACGGAGAGATATCTAGTAGTCATTTAATTGGCTTTTCTGCAGTTCTTTCTAATCTCTCCATTAGAACCGGTAAGTGGACTGATATCACCCATCTTAATCATGGCAGCGGCAAAATCAGCTTTAAATGTATTTGGGTTGTTACTATAAGTACGTACTTGCGAATCGGTAGATCCGCCATTGAATAATTCTTGATCGGAATGAAGAAGACCTTTCTTGTTAACAAGATTTTTGAAATAGTTGTTGTCGAACGCGATGGGTGTTTGAACATCTAAAGGTGCAAGGTTATTGTCTCCCGATGACGCGCTTGGACAATTATTTTTTCTTGTTGTTGCGAATGAACTATCTATATTTGTTTCGTTGTATATTCTTGCTCTGAAATTTGTACACCTTGCTTGCCCAATCGTATGTGCACCTACATGCATGGGATAAGATCAATATCATGGTAGCCTGGAAAGAAAATAATCTTAAATACAAAAATCTCTCGGGCTATCGGGGGGTAAGATCTTAAAAACGTCGTTGGGCTCCAAAAACCATGGTTCAGAATTCTTTGAATATGTATATGTAGGGCAAGGTTATTTAGTTACTGATAAATACATACCAGAAAGAGCAATCATGTCTTTAGTGGATAGACCCACTTTTGAGAAGTCAGAGATAATAGTACTAAGGCTTGAAGTTGGTAGAGGAATTGCATTATTAGCAGCAGACTGGCTAGCAGTTGTTGCATCTCTTCTTCCAAGTTTTACATTCCAACTACGACCTCCAAGCTACAAAAACAATAATAAAAAGAAATCGTTAATATAATGAGAAATAGTATGCAACAACAAGAAATGTTAATACCAGTTAGTTCTGTATTTTTACATACAATGGTTACGGAATCTCGTGCTGCAATGGCCAAGATATCAGCACATGAAACAACCCCAGGGCAAGCTTTCTCAACCGCGGTTTTAATATTATCGACCACATCAAATCCTCTGGCAGAATTCTTGTTAGGGACTGCGTTTTTCTCACCCGTGAAACTCGAAGTGTCGTCAAGTAATACCGATCCATCACATCCCTACAAGAAAATTATTACAACATTATTAGCTCGTCTGACTCTTTTAAATGCTTAAACTAATATGCTTTTGTGACTCTTGTAAATGTTTTATGCTTTCAACTTTGCTCGTCTAATCAGTACTACTGCGGCACAGCCTACTTGTAGACATTTGTTGACTTTATACATTCAATGCTTATTTAATTATGTTTGATAAAAACAGTTTTACCTAGGTAGCCTAATTAAATATGATATCAAGATTGACTTAGGATTACCACAGGTAAGAATGATGAAATCATTGATAAGGGATAAGATATGCAAGTGAAGACCATGCATGCAAAGACACCAAACGAAATTGCATGCATAGAGAATCATGTTAGATAATCACATTGACAAAACAGTCATGGAAATGTAAGCGAAGGAGAGCAGCGCCAGCTCGCTTTTCTTTTGATATTGCAGATTGAACGGCAGCTTTCACTTGAGTAAGGACATTAGGACAAGTTTTGGAGTAGTAAGTAGTGGATAGTTGAGCACGAGAACTACCAGAGAAGAACACAAGGAGAAGAGATAGTATTACTACAAGCATGGAAGGAAAAGAAGAAGCCATTAGAAGTAGTGCTTAACTAAGCTCTAGTATGATTATTATAAAGATTAAGAGTGATTATAGGTAGATATAGATATAGATAGAGAGGTTTGGTGATAGGTTGTGGTGATGAAAATGAGTTGTAGATAGAGATATTTATAGGGAGGAAAGTTTGAGATGTTTGGCAGTTGACACCGGCATGTTCACCTAATACAATTCAATATATTCTTGCATGGAATAGGAATTAGACTGTTCACATTTAACTGTTCGCTGAAAAAATGCGCAAGATTGTTACAGATTATTGGTGATTTGTGAAACATGGTCAATTTTAAAGATCATTCAGATGTAGTAGGTATTCATCCTAATTTTTCAAACATGGCCGGTTTCTTTCTGAAATCACTTTACATAAGTCAAAAGGCTATATTCTAAAACAAGTATTAACAACTTAAAAAGAGTTTCCCTTCTGGCTCCTCTAGTCTACATATGATACATGCTCTCACAATCTGACTCGGCAGACCAAAGGGATGCCATGTCATGGAATTTGTGTTCCACTGTCGAAACATTTAGTAAAAATGTTACGTCATCGAGATTCTATTTTGTATGTTCGATATCAACAAGTTCTGCATCAACACCTGCTTAAAATCTCAATTGTTTGTTTTAATGGCAGATGAGTTGGTACTTTTAAGGGTGCATTCTAGTAGCAAAACAGCTAAAGAACAGAAACACAAGTAACGGACAAATTACTAATTGATTTACTTTGTCGACTATCCGAATCAAAACTAATCGGGGTCTAAATTATCTGTTGTAACAGTAAGTCAATAAAGCTAGCTACGCAGAGTAGGCTGTGTAGCTTACGCTATTAGTTACTCACCAAGGAAGTACGACTGCTTTATGTCTTAGAGATTGACTTTTCAAAGCTTAGAATTGAAGTAAGAATAATGTAGGTTTCTTGTTTTCTTTGTCTTTTTACTTTTCCACTTTGTTCTGTAACTAAAACGAATGACACAGTTGTCATGGAGGAAGTTTCTTATGAAGTCAGCTTACTACTTACTCTAGGCTCGTTATTAACAGAGTAGTTGCGGTGGGTGGTTGTTAGCATGCTTAGCACTTATTCATGCAGATGCAGCTTATATGGAGTTCATTCTTTTACTTTTTTGTGAGACCAATGTAACTCATCTCCATATCTAATCTTTCCGTCATTGAAAGTTTGAAAATTTCTTGTCCTTCTCTTCTTTTTGGGTAATATATTATAGAAATAGAATTCATGTTGCATCGAGAGAGCCCTAGCCTTTGGATCCTTTTAATGGAGTCGGTCCCAATGACTAGCTCGTGCGTTTCTAATTCTCATGGTGTGAAATGGGGATAGTGTTTAGATTCTCTGCCTTAACAAGTACTTAAAAATTAGAAAGTACTACTAAATTTTGGGAACATTATTTTACCTCGAAGTACTTTTTGATTGATGCAGTGACCTCCTAGAACTGAATGCTGGTGAAACAGCCTGTCTTTGGGCAATTGAACCGGGTGGACACCACCTAATTCCAAAGTGAATCTCAAATCACTACAAGCGGTTTATTGCATGATTTATATGGATTGATACCATCTCTACTAAGGGCTGATACCAGTCCAGCGATCCGATGATCAGGATTGTCGGGATTTTTTTTGTCTTATATGGATTGGTATTAGCTTAGTAGAGCTGGTATCAGCCCATATAAATCAAGGTTTATTAGAATGCATGCAAAAGCTGAAGAAGAGAGATTCAAAAATAATTCTTATTTTGGAAGCAAAAAGTAAAGAGTAGCAAGCAAACTTCGAACTATTTAATTCAGTAAGTAGTTTCGATAATTTATTAGCAACCAACATATTAACTCTATGTGATCAATCTGTCATCAATAGTACTTGAACAAGGAATAATTTAAACAGCCTAATCAGGACATTAGTGCAAATTCTTACTTGATCTAGCCTATGTATTATCGTACAAATACTTTGAAATAGTTGAGTATGAATTTAGTGGAGCGGATATATTAAAAACAAAGAAAAATGATAGTTCTTGGTTAATAAAATAAATAAGAATCAGAATATGAATCAAACTTGAATAAAATAAGAATCAGAATCAAACTTGAACAAGTTCAATAAAATAATCAAAATCGCACAAGGATGTTTGCAAAATTAACTCCAAGGTAAAAGGTATGCAAAAACAATTATGTGTGATTGCTACAAAATTTCCAGACATCAAGGATGAAATAGATAAGATTCATGATTCTGTGGGCCATTCCGATGATGAAGAACATGAATAAACCTTTTGTTATTTTTTTTTGCTTCTTTTAAAATACTAGGAAACTTCTTATAAGAATTTATTCTTATTTTTGAAGGATAACCAGGGGTTGATATAGCAAAAAATTATGATAACACAAGCTATATCCAACGTATTTTTTTCATCATACAAGTTTTTAGATTTATTTATTTAAATTATTTATTTATTTAAAAATTATAATTTATATATTTAAATTATACAAGTTTTTAGTTTGGAAGATGAACTTGCAGTAGTAATCATTATTGGTTTAATTATTGCAAAAGTCTTATGAAATATATGTGCCCTTTACATTTTCGTGGATCGAGCTGATATTTCTTATATGCTCAGAAGTTAAATGTATTATGTTTTTTGTAAATGGAAAATAGAATAAACTCTTTGAGAATTTTCTCGAAGTATTGATCTTTTTGTGATCACACTTTTGTGTTTTTACTGCTTGACACACTCCGTAAGATTTCTTATATATGTTGAGTCTTATCGATCAAAGTTATCTTTTTATCCGTAACTGGGGTTGAGATTATTTTAAGTCGATTTTCGGATACAAATCCATGTGATTTTTTAATGTCCAACAAAATCCGTCTTTCATAAAGCAAGGTCATTCATGTTGTTCTCTTGGGAAAGACATCAAATGGGGGAGAGTTCTTAAATGAACTTGTGCTTAATTGCTATATCTTTGTGGGGAGTGGCTATGGAATTGAAAGGGGATGCTTGTATCTTAAATCTCCTAGATGAGCGCTAAGTATTTTCTTACGATGTGATATCATCTAAAAATGTTGATATGAGGAGTTGCATTTTAACTATGTAATATAATGTGGAATCTCAAAAATTCCTTAAAAATTGACATATCTTTTGGTTGTATTCATTACAATCCCGCGATTTTCGTATCTTTGTTAATTTTATTGAAAAAGGGGGAGATTATTTAGTAGTTTCATACTACATACATATGGTTTACGGATCATTATGCAAGGGGGAGTGAATCAATAATCTATAGGTTTTACCTATTATGCAAAAGAGGTAAGTATTGATTAAGGGGGAGAAACATATCACCATAGTATTACTTCAGAGTTGGGATACAATTGAACTTTGGAGAAGGAATAATACTATGTTTCTGTATAACAACGATGAGAATTTTTGTTTTCAAAAGTTGTTATCGCATTGAAATCGGTTCTTAAACAACAAAGATGCTGAGTTGAACAGTTTAAAACATTGCAGCTTGAAATTACAAAGAGGTCAAGGAGTTGAAGAAGTCAGGGAAATCAAGACATGATCGTTTCGAGGATTTGTCACAACCTATTTTTTTATTCATATGTATTGATAGTTTTTCACTAAAATTGACAAAGGGGGAGATTGTTAGAGAATTGCTCGGTTGAAGTCACAAGTGTTGCTATCTCAAGCTTGTTGTCAAATTTAGTTGTCAAAACTATATCTTGATTGCTAGTCTACAATTAGTTAAGTCTCAGACTAGAATAGAAATGTAGTTGAGAAACAGATGATCGCGACAGTCATCATTGCGTTCTACCATTTGAAGGCGAAGATTAACCGAAGCTTTTGGAGAACTTCATCAATAAACGGTAAGTGAAGACTGAACCACCTATTTCTCAAGTTATATTAATTTTTCTATCTTTGAGGCGATGTCGCATAACTAATAGGACTATTATGCATAAACAAGAATTTCGAGTCAAGTTTATCTTGATAATTAATTCTCGAAATATAATGACTAAGCTTAATGAATATTTTTTCATACTTAATGAATTTCGGTTAAGCAAGATTTATTGTTCAGAATCAAACTGATGATTCAAGTTTTATTGTCCGGAAATAGTCTGGAATAGTGATATGTGTCATTGATGTTAATCGGGAATGTTTCGATATGATTTAGAGAGAAATATAGAACTACTATAGATTCAGATACAAGACAGTGTCATCAGTCTTACAAACTGGGAAAACTGTTATGAATCTGAACCAGTATTACATGTACTCGTACACGTAGAGGAGTAGCTATATATCGACCTACAGATTTGTAGTGCGCATATTTTTATGTAAATCATATGAAAAATATGTTTAACTCGTGAACTGGATCGATACGCATACTCGTATGTAAACCATTTTGTACAGAACCATGATTACTATCCAAACCGGTACGCAAACTAAAATATTTCTATGTTCTCGAACTAGGATGTGTATCCAAACCTGTGCACGAACCAAATTAGTTATGTGAACTCCAGAACCAGTGATAGTCTTAAGGTTTCCAAACCGTTACACAAACCTAAATAGTTTTTTTGGTTAAATTTTACAAACCGGTACACGTACCGTGACCAAACCGATTCACGAACGTCAATGGTATTTGTACCTTGTACACCTACTAACCATGTTTATTATATTTTCAAGTATGTTTAAATTATTTATGCGAGATAATTAGCATTTGATTAATTCTCTAAAAAAACTAGACTTAATTGATCACATGTTTGTGACTCAGAGTTAATGTCTTGTGTGTTCATGAAAATGAATATCAAGCTTTTAAGTTCAAATTGGCTATTTGCGGCTAACCACGTTGAACATAGTATTTGTACACGGTTCGGTTACGGTTTCACCTAACCAGAGTAGATATCTTGTTTACGTAAATTAGATTCAAAGATTCGTCTAACGGTGGATATTGTTTGCTTGGTTCCAAAGCTACCTTAGCTTAAACCTAAAGCAACCTATGATTTAAATGTCTATAAAAGGGGAACTTCAAGCAACGGGATCTTAATCCCGACACTAATTTTTGGGGTGTCCTAGTTATATCTAGAGTCGTCCTCTTCCTAACCCTTTTAAGGTTTAGCGACTACAAATTCTTCATAGGGATTCGTGAAGCCAGGTCCAATTATCTTTCCTTGATAACTTGCGTATATTGATCTTGATCGATTGTTGAGTTACTCACTTGATCAAGATATATGGAAATTACAAAGTTCTCTTCGTCTCAGTCTTTGTTGATTTCACAGATTTTATACTTGTGAGGTGAATAATAATCTAGGTTGTACTTCGGGTTGCATAAGTCTGAATTTTGAGGTTAGCTAGAATTTGTCTATTGCTATCGATTTCCATCACCTTTGATTATACTATATGATTGTAAACGAAAATCATATATATGATTAATTTGTGGGAGGGAGATTGTTCAAAGTCTTCAATTGAGTTGAAGCAACTCTTAGTTGGTGTGACGTTAGCCAAGGGAATCAATTCTTGAAGTCCTGCCGGGATTCAAAACGCGTAAGGAGCGCGATTGTACCTTAATCGGTGGGATATCTTTTAGGGTTCAACTACTTTCCAGTCATAAGTTAATTGGTAGTAGGCTAGTGTCTGTAACGGCTCAATACAGTTTGGTGTTCAATCTAGACTAGGTCCCGGGGTTTTTCTGCATTTGTGGTTTCCTCTTTAACAAAACTTGTGGTGTCTGTGTTATTTCTTTTCCGCATTATATTGTTTAACTTTATAATTGATATATCATAGGTTGTAGGCTGATCAGTCATAGTAGAGATATCCGACCTAGTAATTTGTTAGATACGACTTGATTGATTATTGGATATTGGTCCTTGGTACCGTCCAAGTAATCTCTTTAAGGTTAGGTTCACGGATTTGTTTTTGTAAACATCCTAATCGCAAGAGAGAAAGAGAGAGATACAACTCGCGGAGTTGTATTGAGTTTTCCCATACCGATTGCCTAAGAAAAAGAGTGGTGGTGTATTTTGGTACCCAGAATTTCCAACTAACTCAAAGATAGATCTAAAAATAATTTCTAGACATTTTTCATTTTTGAAATTTCTTTTAGGTGGGTAAAAATGTATTTGTTTATTTCCCAAACACGAATTTTTAAAACATATTTACGGAAATAATTATGATCCTTTATTTTACAGGTAAAATTCTAATAGTCAGCATCCATGTATTTATATTGATTTTCCCTATTTCCCATCCCCATTTTTCCTATTTCCAATCTCCTTCACAATTTTTTAAATTAATTTAGTTTTCAAATGCGGTTTTTCCTATGTACCATCCATAGAAGTCAAAATAATTTTGATTATGACTGTTACCACATATATTTGTCTTCTTGTTCATTGGTCCCTCTTGTTCATCATAGAAAACCAAAAGCTATAAACCCAAAGTTAGATTCCAATAAATTATCATAGTCCATCCATTTCTTTATACTAGAATGTTCCGCACGTGCTAATGCACGTGCAAAAAGAAATTGGTTTCACGGGTCCATTTTAGTTGAGCCTTTTTTTTATGTTAATAACCCAAATTACATATATAGCCTCAGTTTTAGTTTTATGCATTTCTTGTGAAGGTATGATACAGGGGAAAAATGGTCCAAAATTTTTACAGCTTCACTCCCCTACAGTAAGGGGAGTTGGCCCTTACCCACATTAATGGGACCCTCTCAGTATGACCAGCTATATTCCTAGTTTTGGACTCTTTATATGTATTTTATTTTTACCGTTTTAGCCTCAGTTAATTTTCAAAGCATTTCCAATAAAGCTTTAGAATTAAGGACAAAGTTGGATTTTGAAATTTTACAGCTTCATTTACTTCATTTACTGTTCATGTACTGTAGCAATGGGAGTTCTCTTTATATATAGTAATAGATTTTTTTTCATGTAATTTACAGGACATAGATGAGTGAATCGATAAACCATTATCACATATGATTCCAATTTAAAAAACCGGGGAAATTATTTGAACCTAGGTTCAAACGGATATCCAAAAAGATTACACTAAATTCTATTAAAAACTCATTCAATCACATGATCAGAGTAGTCTCATGATGTCACCTCTATAAAACTAACTATAATTGGCTAAAAATAGAGCACTAGTCTGCCGAGTCCGACTTTGTGCACCCCTCTAAAACCGGGGTGCACATTCCATCTTTGCTTATTCGCCAATTAAGCTTTCAAAACCGCCTATTTTTTTTACATTACCATTCTAATTCCTTTTTTTTTTCTAAAATTAAAAGGTTTATGCGCAATTTTCGATGTTTTTGTTGTCTCTCCCAAAACTAAATTGAAATCCGCAGCATAGAAAGAAATGGATTGATATTTCAAAGGATTCTTCTGATACCCGAAGAATATGGAGAAAAGAAAATAAATATATGGAAAGAGCTAGTGGAGTACCCATTTTTCCATGATCAACATAAGACTAGCAAGAAGCCTCATCATGATTTGAGTTAAAATCGATGAAAACAAACGAAATGCTACGATTATACTTCCATTAATCTTGTTTGATTTGATTCTGTTAGCTTTGTTCACTACAAATTTGAAAGACATGAAAATGAAGAGAGAAACACAATTAATTTTTTTTTTTTGTTTTCCTCTGTTTTCTTTCTCTTCATCCATGAAACTACTGTTACTGCATTATACAGAGTACGCAAACAAATTGAAGGACCACATTCGCATTTATCAGTTTCATTCACCATCAAAACAAAGGCTTTTTTTTTGTTTGATTCAATGGAATCCAAGTCCATTAAAACAGAGTTTTTTTTTCCGTTTGTTGGTTGAATTAATGGAAGTTTTGTCATCTCCAAATTTCTCATTCCCTCGTGATAATAACACCCATCTTCCTTTTTCTTTAAAAACAAAAACTAGTAGAATTATCGTCATCAGCATTCTAAAAACCTATCAGGAAAAGCTTTGTTCAGTTTTAGTCGAAATTTTTTTGTGAACTGTGAAGTCCGTAATGGAAGTAATTACTCCATTAACTAACAGTACCCCCA
>JAJJWW010018715.1:0-67739 GCA_023531295.1 Papaver armeniacum | reverse complement strand
TATTGAACCAAATTAGTGTTCTAAGAAACCATCTGTGAGTCAATCAAATGACTGTCAGTCAATCCTTTCATCTCACAGGACAATTAATTTGTCTCATAGTACTTACATTCCATCTCCACGGATTAAAAGAGAGGGGATCCCTGAATTTTTCTGGGTTCATATGTATTGAAACTTGAACAACAATGATTATCCAGCCTTTAGGAATTACATATCCTAAATACAACAAAAACATCATAAAATTGTTTGTCTGCACTGTCTCCAAAGGGTTATTGTATTGTTGAGAAGAGCGCAAAAGAGTAGGTAGGACATATATACCATTTATATGTATATCCTTGCACTATCCCTGGTAGACTATTTGTCATCCTAAGTGTTTCATTAATTACCTGCAAGCATTATTACAGATAGAGTTAGGTTGTACATATATAGCAACAAATTGGTGATCCTGTAAGTGTTTCATGCGTACCGTAGGTGTAAAAGTCATTGATTTGTATTCTTGCCAAGTAAGTGGAGAATCAACATTTTCTCTGCTACTGACAATTGTTTGATGCTCTTTCTGATAGACAAGGAAAAGGTAAATCAGAATGTATACGAATCTGGACTTAAGGTTATATAAGATTACTGTTACAAATATTATATAAACAACTTATGATACAAACCAGTAGTTCCTTCACAACCAAAAGCCCCTGCTGATCTGTTAGAAACATCATAGCAACTCTGAAAGTTGTGGAAACTGTTTCAAAGCTAGCAAAAACAGTTGCAATCACTATAACAGCTGCTAATTCTTCGCTCATGAATTCCTCCTTTTTAACATCATCGATGAGTTGATCTAGAAAATCCCCTTTGCATTCTTCCGTTGAGTTTTGTCTCTCGGATGTCCTTCATTAGTTTCAACACTTTCTTTTGATTCTGATTATGCATACATATACAAATTAAAATGTGTGTGCATTGTTAATGATTCTTGTAACTGTTGCTTAATGAATGAACTTACACTTACCTTCATACATCGATGGAAAGTAGTACCCGGTACATTAAGCGGAATGCTCATAAGACCTTTTACGAATTCAGACAACATCTTAACTAAATCATGTGTATACTAAGTAGAGTCGTAACCTAATTGTTCCTTCAACACCAACTCGATAACCATCTGTTGATGAAAGCCACCAAACAATCAACTACAGAAACATTTACGACATTTCAGAAACCAAATAAGAAGGATCGAACATGAAGGATTTATACATACAATGGCAGTGCCCTTTTTTACTTCGAGGGAAGGTTGAGTTGACAAAGAATTTAAAGCTTGCTCGACTATCAATTCAATTTTAGGGAGCAACTTCTCTTTCAAGCTTTCATTGCCAACGTGATTGCGTATTAGATTTTTAATATACTTGTGAATGTCTGCACTTGTTGTTGAGTTTATAAGACCCTCTCCTATAAACTTATCAAATGCGTCCATGTACCACAAATGAACCGACTTCCCTTCTTCCATGAATATGTAGTTGCTGATCTCAGGATCTGTTGTTATAACCATCTTTTTTCCTGCCAGACTAGTTTTGAACAGATTCCCGTACCTACAAACCAAATTTTCATTAGAAATATAGTATACAATCGATAAATGCAGAAACTAGGAGATGGTACGTGATGGACGAATGACATATAATGTTACCTGGAGAATCTGTTCTTTATGAAAGGCGGGGTATCTAATGAGTAAGTTGGGATCAAGAACTGAATGGTCTCTCCAATGAGAGGGAATCCCATTGAACCTGGTGGAAGCTTTCCATTTTTGCACTCTGGATTCCTCCACCCATAAGCATATCTAGTAAAACTGATTGTTCTCAAAGCTATCAAAAGTAATACAACAGCCCACATGTTTAAAATTATTCCGTCCAATAATAACACCTTCTTTTTGTCGAAAAGCCCCAAGGAAATGTACAATGACTCCAGATCATAGGAGTTATATATATAAGGCTCAAGATCAAGTGTTCTTCTACTTGCGTATTTCGCATATATTTACAAAATGTGCCCACGAATCTAATATGGATCAAGCTATATACTTCTTTACCGTGAAAGTACAAACAGAGTTAATAAAATTAGTCATCATAATGTAGAAAATAAGCTGAATATCAAACAATGGATCTAATTATTTGCCTTTCCAAAGAAAATTGTATATATAATTTGAGTCCAATTTAGAGAGGTGTGGTCGAAAGCTGAACAAAGCTTGAATTCTAGATTAGAGAGGTGTGGTCGAAAGCTGAACAAAGCTTGAATTCTGGAGCTTTTGGCCCCACTTGAGAGAATATAAACCAATAGGATGTTTGGGTTTTGAGATATTTTCGGTGTTTTTTGCCGCACACGAAGTGGGGTGGGTGATCGGTACTCATACTTATCCAACCTGCTCAAAAAACGAAACCCCCGATACCCTAATTTTATTATGTACGCTTTCCTGTTTTCTCCACTTTTTCTTTGCCGTCACCCCTGATTCTATTCAGGAACAGAGACTAGAGAAGAGGAAAACGTGGTACTGCAACTGTTGTAAAGACTATGCCATTAATGAAACGGGAGTACTTTTTGTACATCGACTCTGTCGATACCAGATGGCTGGCGTATAAACTCAAAATCCTAAACCCTAAGTTTTATCATCTGTTTCATCGCTTCATATCTTCTCCCTCGCTCTTTGTTTTACTCGGCGTTTCTCCTTCAATTTCTTTTTTATTTTCTCTGCAGTCATGTTTATTTATTTTTTTATCGCGAAGGTGCATCATAGACATTTCATGATACATAATTGAGATTTGCTCATTTTGTGTTAATTTGTTGGTTGTATTTTTATTTTGAAGGTGAAGGTTTGGTTTTGTGACTCGGGATTGTATAATCGTGATCCGTCGGATGCCTGAAAATTTGCATACTAGGAAGAGAAGTATATCAGTCTTAACTTAACTGTGTTAGTGTTTCTATGTCTATTTGTGATGTTGTGGCATATATGATTAGAGATGTAAATACTATCCCAGCTTCAATTAAAACCAAGGTAAACAACACGGTATATAGACTAACACGAATATAATAACAGCACCTCCTTTACTTTTCCAAAATGATTTTTTCTTCCGAAGAACCTCTGTTAAGTGCTTTAATTTCATCTTAAATACTCTAGCACTAATATCTGGCATATCTTCCGTCGCTGACCTGGTATATCAGCTCTAGAGACATTGAATATTTCTTTCATTTGGGATTACAGGTGAAAGTCATAACAGATATGGAACTCCAACACGCCGACGAATTGCAATGGCATCTTCATAGTGCTGGTGCAAAACAAAATACGTGTGCCCACACATCTGTAGGTTATTCTCTTATATATTTTTACTACATTTTGAGAATATATGGCATACTTTTAAACCCTATATATTTATGTATTCCCCATAGTGTATGTACTTTGTTTTAGATGCAATTCAAAAGTCTCAAACTGAAAAACCCTCATTCTAATGTATTCCATGTAGTGTATGTACTTTGTTTTAGATGCAATTCAAAAGTCTCAAACTGATCTTGAGATAAAGGTTAAAACAATCGCCAATCAGATACCTGTTTGAGGTTAGTTTTGCCAATTACGATTGGTTAAACTATTTGTGCTAGGCTGCTAGCTATTCACCTTATCTCTTCTTCACTTATGTTCTTTGTAAATCCATATACCTTCTCCTGAGTTATTCTCCCCAACGGGACTGTATAATAAGAAACATTCTTTGTCCTCTCTATAAAGAAATGTAGAAGAATCTCAGGACTTTTAACTATAGAGAAATGTAGAAGAATCTTAGGACTCTAAAACTGCACCAATATGTGGATCGCCATATGTATATTTACATGTGCAGGTAGGTTCAAGCATGGTTCATTTTGAATGATTAATTGAGGATAGAAAAACTAATTGGGGGATATTTTACTGTAGCTACCAGCATGGATTTTCAATGCCGGTAGTCCATTGACCATGCCGGTTTTCATTGAAAACTATGCCGGCACATATCCCCCAATTAATCATTCTTCATTTTCTCAACTACTATTATGGTACAAATACTTGGCTTGCTTTTATTTTTTCACAAAGAGCTATACAAATGAAGGTAAATCAATTGATTTGTTATCCCAAGTGTGGCACTTGCATGATTCTATTTTATAGTATATACGGCGTGGTTTTTTTTTTTTACGTCGGTCATTATTGTCTAGCTATGATGCACTTGGAGAGAAAGAAGGTTCAAAATCCTGACAATATTATTTTTGTGCTCGGTATAACCATTTACCTCTGTTTAAATAGTTGTTTGTTTATCGTTGTTTTTAAAATTGATTATGTGGGATTTAGTTTTATATTAAGATGTGATTGTTTAATTTCAATTTACCTATTTTTATCATTGGTGTCACTTTTGTAGGGTTCTTAGTGTTTGGAGGTTCAAATATTGGTTGAAGATGAGTTAAGAATTATGTCATCATTTTTGGCATATGGTTGTAATTAAGAAACTTTGGAATCGAAAAAGAAAAGGCCGGTCTCTGGAGGATCTATAGTCTTTAAACAAATAGTTAAAACACAGAAGTTCAGACTCTTGGTAGCGTTAGTTCCAAAATCTATTATGAATTAACTCCAGGCAATTTATTTTAATTTAGTTCCAAAATCTTTTTTATTCAATTCTCATTTTGTTATATCATAACTAATTAGGCCGACCGAGCGAAGCGAGGGAGGACTTTATATATGGTGACTTTATATATATGAAGCGTGACATTTTTTTCCAATTTAACAAAAAAGATTGGATTTGGTGTCATACCCCCGAAATATCCAAACTATCCCTCCAATATGAATTTTCATTTAGATATTTTCGTAAATAAACCCAAGAGGAAGGGCACTAAGGTATTAGACATTTTTGTAAATAAACCAAAAAGGAAGGGCAGTAAGATATTAGACATTTTCGTAAATAAACCAAAAAAGAAGGGCAACTAGATATAAGAGCCAAATTTTATTATAATTCCTTATGTATCTTATTTCTTTAGGGGTATAATTGACAACCAAACTTTAATATAACATATCTAAAAATCCGTGCCTTGAAATTTTACAAATTTTATCTCGTTGGAAAGGTTATAAAAAAATCTACGCAATGAGTATAAACAACAATATTAAATTTAGATTTTTACGAAAAATTTGGAAAAATATTTATAATTTTAGGCACAATTTTGAAAATAAAATGGAGATCCATTGTGCAAACTACCACAAAAGGATACATAATACTTTATGTAACCATATTTTGGTTTTATGCATCAACTAATTTTCTTTTGCAACTAATAAAGAAAACGATATACTCTTTGTTTCAAGAAAAATGATATTTTCACTTTAGCCATAAATTTTCTTTTACAGTCCAATTGCACGAGTGTTTCCTTTTTTCTTCGGTCGGCCTTCCCACCGTGGCAGCGGTCATCTAGTTTTTTCTTGGTAATTCATCCATTCTGTACAACTTGGATTTTTCTTCTTACCAATCAAGATATTTTGTTACTAACAAAATACTCTTATACATGGAAGGAAACACCAAAGTATGATGTGTACAACTTTGCAGTAGTACTAAACTACTAATGGAGCTGATTACCGGAAAAAAGACCATTAGAGATACAATTAGGCGAAAACAAGAGTATTTTTCATTAGGTTTCTTGGGAAGTAGAAACCACGTAAGGTGCAGTATGAACGATGTTGTCCAGCTGCTGATAGAAGCAGACCCACGTGATATAACTGGAATCATGACATTTATGTATCAGGGATGTACAATGAGGATAAATCTATGGTGTGAATTTACACATATAACAAAGGATGGCAATTTTAAAAAAAAACAACTAGAGGATGGCATACTAGAGAATGGAGGTGTACCAGTCGTGATACTGGATACTAGGACATCTGTTAAGGATCACTTAGATGATAAATTGCAAATGCTGTCTACATATATGAAAGTTTTTACTATGCAATAGCATATCTTAATATATGTATGCCGTGTCATTGCAGGTTCGATTAGACTTTCTAATAGTTCTGCATCAAGATCATTTATCAATTTTGACGTCAAAGTCAGACGACGCTTAAGTAAAAACAAGAGTTAAAGAGTTGTACATGCAGTTTGCACACTTCCATTTGGGTTGGTTCTTAATTAGACTTCAAGTGTTGTACGTACCTGTTATAAATTCTGAGTATTCTTTTGTGAAAAATCCTATATAGCAAGTAAACCAATCTATGATAAACTTAAGCCCGTGCAAAGCACGGGCGAGACACTAGTCATTATAGAAAGAAGAATCTTTTTTGTTTTTATATGCAACCTAACTTTCATTCATTGATAGAACAGCGTACACCATACTGTCAGAATTTAAAGTGACGATAGAAAGAAACTTAGGTGCGTGGGAGATTACCAAGCTCTCATAGCAGTAGCACTCTTAGCACTAGCAAATTTTAACTTTTTAAGTCTTTCCGAAGTTCAAACCAGCAAAACGTAAGTTGAGGCCAGGGACGGACTCAGAAATTAGCCTAGGGTAGGGCTATTTCTATCTACATACTCCCTCCGTCCCTATTATATAGGCGGAGAAGTAGTATTCTCTTAGAATAAGAAAATTCTTAGTTTTCATAAATTTCTTCCTACTTTCCTAATTTATCCTTCTCTTGTTCCAATACAAATATTATTTTATTTATCTCTATCTCACATGTAAACTAAATTGTATGATACCCATGCATCATTAATAGGGGCGTATGTGGAAAAAATGACTTTGGAACAGAAGCTCCGCCTATCTAATGGGACTAGAAAATTTCTAAACTCCGCCTATATAATAGGGACGGAGGGAGTACAAGTTATTGCGGGCGAAAATTTTTAGATGGTAAAAGATGCGATTAAGATGTTGATCTATTTAAATTCTGTATAGTCTGTACAACTAAGGAATCTTTTTAATTTTTTAAAAACAAAGGGTTAAATGGAACAACCAAATGAAATCAAGGGTCTAAGAACTTGCCAAGTTCAAGTGACCGTCTATGTTTAAGTGACTATGCTTTGGCAACTCATAATACCAAACACAATTTTAAATCAAGTCGTATCATTAGTTACTTACTGGGCTATTACACTGGACTATCGATTAAAATCTAATTGTATGTGCTAAAAAAAGAACCATTTTTTGGGGACCATGGTTTTTTTGAGGGGACCATGGTCTTATTAGGCCACATTCCCTATAGTTATAAGGGGTGTCCTAAAGTGAGGAAATGACTAACCTACCCTTTACCTAATTTAATTTAAAACTAACCTAATAACCACCTATATATATATATATAACCACCACCTCCTCCCACCACCGCCGCCCACCACTACCACCTCCGACTACCACCACCACCAACCACCACCACCTCTATATATATATAACTTAATTTAAATCATTAACATATTTACTCTTTTACCTAATTAAAATTATAACTAATCTACAACTTCTTCTTCCTCTATTCTAAAATTTTTCTTCTTCTCTTCTTCATCAATTTATGATCATCTAACCACGATCATATACAAATCTAATCAAAATCATCAAATTTTTAGCACAGTCGATTCATTGAATTTTCATCATCCGATTAATCAATCTTTTATAAACAAACCTATCCATAAGTATTTTCCCACAAACCCATTACTTCTAATTCGTTTTTGATTCAAATTTTGAGCAGTATTCATCAAAATATGGTTTAAATGGAAGTTACATTGGCATGTTCGGTTAGGAATAGTTTAAAAAAACTAGTTTGCTAACCGAACATTACTCAAACCAAGAACACGAACAACACTTGATTTATCACGAATTAATTTTTTCTTAACCAAACTCGAGTTTGGTTGGTTATAAAGAAGGCTAAAACTATTTTCTAACCGAACTTTACCAATATTACAAAAAAAAAAAAAAAAAAATCAAATGCAACCGAACTATGTTATTTTTCCCACTATGTTGATTTTTGATTTAACTGAACTTTGCCCACTATGTTCGGTTGGTTTGCAAAGAAGGCTAAAACTATTTTCTAACCGAACTTTACCAATATTATAAAAAAGAAAAAAAAAATCCAATGTAACCGAACTGTGCTATTTTTCCCACTATGCTGAGTTTCAATTTAACCGAACTTGTCCCACTATGTTCGGTTTGTTATAAAAAACCTTGACAAACCGAACTCTTAAATAATTATGTGTACTTCGGTTAGATATTGGTTGGTATGAAGTTTGCGAAACAACCGAACTTTGTACACTAATGTGCAATCTTATTTTACATAAGTTCGGTTAGCTTGCAAACTAACCGAACTTATAGACCCTAAAGTTCGGTTATATTTCGGCCAAACCGAACATAACATTGTAATCCTATTTACAAAGTTCGGTAACATGTCCGTTAACCGAACTTCAAAAAACCTCCATTATTGGAGAGTTCGGTAACCTACTGTTGATGGTGGTTTTTAGACAAGGGGTAAAATCGTAAAACCCCATGACCTAGTCTTACCCGCAACACATTAACTAAGAGCATTTAACTCGAGTGTAAATAATTAATAGGGGTATTATTTCAAAATACCGATTAGGGTTTTCAACACGAACCCTAATTCCAAAACCAAGCCGCATATCTGCGCACCATGGCAACAATGCCAAAACCAAGCCGCATCTGCGCACCATGGCAACAATGCCAAACCAAGCCGCATCTCTTTCGCACCATGGCAACAATGCCAAATCAAGCCGCATATCATGCACTATGGCAACAATGCCAAACCAAGCCGCATCCTGCGTACCATGGCAACAATGCCAAAACCAAGCCGCATCTCAAGCACCATGGCAACAATGCCAAACCAAGCCGCATCTCATGCACACCATGGCAACAATGCCAAATCAAGCCGCATCTTGCGCACCATGGCAACAATGCCAAACCAAGCCGCACTCTGCGCACCATGGCAACAATGCCAAACCAAGCCGCACCTGCGCACCATGGCAACAATGCCAAACCAAGCCGCACCTTTGCGCACCATGGCAACAATGCCAAACCAAGCCGCATCTCACGCACCATGGCAACAATGCCAAACCAAGCCGCATCTCTGCGCACCATGGCAACAATGCCAAACCAAGCCGCACCACTGCGTGCCATGGCAACAATGCCAAACCAAGCCGCATCTCACGCACCATGGCAACAATGCCAAACCAAGCCGCACCACTGCACCATGGCAATGAGCCATATTTCCAAGCCGCTATGCCTTTGGCCCACGCCAAATATAGCGCCATAGGCTTGCAAGACTTGCAACTAGGTCAACATGGCCGCACGTGCCATTGGCACATGCCAAAACGTGTCGCAGGCCATATTTCCAAGCCGCTATGCCTTTGGCCCACGCCAAATATAGCGCCCTAGGGTCGCAAGACTTGCAACTAGGTCAACATGGCCGCACGTGCCATTGGCACATGCCAAAACGTGTCGCATGCCATATTTCCAAGCCGCTATGCCTTTGGCCCACGCCAAATATAGCGCCCTAGGCTTGCAAGACTTGCAACTAGGTCAACATGGCCGCACGTGCCATTGGCACATGCCAAAACGTGTCGCGAGCCATATTTCCAAGCCGCTATGCCTTTGGCCCACGCCAAATATAGCGCCCTAGGATTGCAAGACTTGCAACTAGGTCAACATGGCCGCACGTGCCATTGGCACATGCCAAACACACACGCTGGTAACCTAACTTGCAAACCGTGCAACCTACCACCAAGGCATTTGGCACATGCCAAACACACACGCTGGTAGCCTAACTTGCAAACCGTGCAACCTACCACCAAGGCATTCCGCATATGCCATTGGCACATGCCAAACACACACGCTGGTAACCTAACTTGCAAACCGTGCAACCTACCACCAAGGCATTCCGCACATGCCATTGGCACATGCCACACGCGCCACTAGCAGCGCCACTTGCACTCAAGATGCAACCAACACTCGAGACATCAACACAAATGGGGATGCTTCTTTAGGGTTTTGGTTTGGCGGTCACAGCATGCAGCGTACACTACGCTCACATTAAGAAAGCGTGAAAAGGAATAAAGCGGTCAAATAAAAGAGGAAATAATTGTGAAAAACGTTTTCACCCATTAAACCATGCGGTTACCACCTCCTACCATTAATTTACCCTTTACTCTCTTCCTTCATGCGGCCAGGGTACGTTTCAATCTCGACTTGTATAAATAGGTCTTACCTATTTCCACCAGACAACAAGTCTCGGTCAGGAGAAAAATACTATACTCTCAGAAAGGCAACTTTGCAAGCCCTCCCAAAAGCTTCCACCTCTTGCAAGCTTCCTAAGCTTTCACTTTCTGATACAAGTCGAGACGCTACTCTCCCAGAATTATTCTGGCCTCAACACCTTTCTTTGTTTCCCTCCCCAAATCAACCCTTCTCCTCCACTTTGTGACCGAAGAAAGTCTGGAACGGCCATTTCTTGGTTTAGGCCGGACTTTGTACAGATTGATCTCTCGAATCTATAAAGTGCTCACGTGCAGCACATTTGTTTAGGGTTTGAACCAGTTTCTCACTCACCTACCGAATTTACCGAAATCGGCTGAAACGATTTTTACCCATAAACAATTGGCGACCACAGCGGGAGGATTGATCTATCGGCTACAATACCAACTCCAACTCCTGATTTCGTTTTCCGAACGTCAAATCCCAACATGGTGGAACTCAGATCTGGAGCGGCTGCAGAAACATCGGCGCGAAACGCATCCCCGATGTTGGCGTCTCTCCCCATAACGTTGTTACTTCACCAAATGACAACAAAGAACATCGAATGCACTCCCTTAAGTGTAACACCGCCTATCACCGGGGCCGAGCCGCTGCCTCCTCTAGCGTCTCTGCACAACCCTCTAATCACGGCAACGAGAATATCTCTTCGGGTGTCACGCCCCCGGTCACGAGCTAGGGCGCCACCGCGACCCCGAATGCTTCTTCCGGCATGGCGCCTCCGACAACTAAGGCTCCAATTACCCGCCGACGGGACGAGAGACCGGAGGGACCAGAGGAAGTCGCCCTTACGTCACCATCGCCGATTTGATGGAACGACGGAGACGCTCGCGAGCCCCGAACAGACATGGTTTCAACACAAAAGGAGGTGCTCACCTTTCTCAAAACCACAGACAGAGCGACTACCCCGTGAGTCGCATCCTCCGAGACGCCTAGAAGCATCTCCAACAACCACGACGCCGGCACCTCGGCGGGCACGCCTCCACGGATGAAGAAACTCGCACTAGAGTCCCGTTGGAGAGAAATCAACCACCAAACTTCGTCACGAGAGAATATTTGGAACAACTCCTACGCGACCGAATCAAGCATGATGAGTTCGATGCACATCATCACCAACCCCCTTACCCGTCTGAAATACAGAGAATCCCTCTCCCAAGGGGTTACTCTTCCCCTCAATTTACCTTGTACGATGGTACCGGGAATGCACGCGAACATGTTTCTCGTATCCTGGAATCCTTGGGTGAACATGAATATAATCACGTTCTTCGTTTAAGGAAATTTTCAAAATCACTTACCGGAAGGGCGTATACATGGTACAACAAAGATCCCACCAAACAAAGCATTCCCACCGGAGTAGCATGGTCACCGCGTTTTCAGAAGTATTTCTTCGTGTCTGAACAAGTTACCTTTTCGGACCTCGGGAGAATGTACCGGTGGGATAACGAACATCCGAATGATTTCGTCAAAAGGTTCAGGGTTCAAGCACTCGACTGTCACGACCCAAACGTGACCGAGCAACAATTGGTAAATGCATGCATCAACGGTATGGTCCCAATCTACCGCGTCCTGCTAGAAAACTTGCGTTTCCAAACATTCTCCGAACTCCATGAGGCCGCCAGACGATCTGCAACAACAAAGACTCGGCATTCTTTGGAAAGGACTAGGCCAACTCGAATCAAGACGCACGTGAAACTCGCGGGAGTATGCGCCTCATCAGCAAACAATTTAATGCCGGCTCATCCTCCGTGAACATAGTAAACGAAAGAGGAAAAAGGAAAGCCGCAACTACGAGCCACCAGCCGAAACGTGAAGCGCCGGCGCAACGGGAGTCCTCGCAACGGAAGATCGCCACTAAAACTCCTGTGCAGCATCGTGAGGCCGAAGGAAATATCCTTGATTTCCCATTCCCCATCGAAGAAGTGATTGACCTCCTAGAAGCCTCGGGTTCAAGATGATGTCATCGGATTGCCACCGCTCGAGGCGTCCACCAACCGAGGTGAGATGGCAAACCCAAAATACTGCCATTACCACGAGGTTCGTTCACCACCCGACTAGCGATTGCAACAGACTAAAGCATATTTTCAAAGAAAGGATAGAAGCAGGAGAACTCCAACTAGGAGACGAAAGAGTGCATCGAGGCCCACTCCCAATAAGAAACTACGGTTCCTCTAGGGACTCCGTGCACGAGACTGTACAATCCATGATGCGACATGTATGCGAAATTCTCTATCTTTCCAAGGTTCAGCGCCAAGATATTTTCGCAGCTCTCAATCGTGTTGTATCCTAAGCAAACGGCTTTTCTCCCCTCGGAATCCACGCCAAGGGCCCAAGCTTCCCAAACAAGCGAAGCGGAGAACTGGGGACTGCTGACCACGTCCCGTTTAAGAGGTAATGAATTTGACGACACGCTCATCGACACGACCTCTGACCACAACATCATCACTTTCAAGACACTAAAGGCAGACGGATTTACAAAACAAGACGCTACCTATTTCCCGTCTATGATTAAGAGCTTGAGAGGAGAGGCTTTGAACGCGCATGGCTACATCAACCTAGAGATCGAGATGGGAGACGCTATAACGCACAACAAGTTCCACATTTTCAAAGAACTAGATCATGACATGATTTTGGGACGCTTATGGGTGCTCGAAAACAAAGCAAAACTGGACGTACACCCTCTGCCGACATTCCTGCCCGAAGGGATTCCCAACAAATCGTCCCACGGGTTATCACATCAACGAGCTATTAAAGGAACCCTAGCGTCCGGAGAGGACCCGTTGGCGCTAGCCCATGATTTTCAAATGCAAGTAAGTCGACCGAGCGACCTTTTACGCAACCGGCCTTTTCTTCCCCCATTCTCATCATGGGGACTCGGCGCAACAACCGGCGCGAACGCTGTCAAAAAATGTGAATGGGGAGCTGGACCATTCGAACACTTTGCAAGAAGCTTGGAAGCTTCTAGCGAAACCAACGAAGCTAAGGCTCAAATGGTTACACGACGTCTGAACCCGTTTTCAATCGGATATGTAGTGGTTAAGGAAAGCTCGTTTCAAGTTGGGAGGATGACAGTAAAGATGGATTTGCCCGAGGAAGGTGAAGGCGAAGCTGTGCCTGTTTGCGGATACCCTTTTGGGAGGATATTGCAAGCTCATCAATACCGACACACCTGAAGGCGTGATAGTTCACTCGCGATGGCTCAAAGAATCCAATCCCTAAAATGCTGTATTTCCCAATCACTCCCCTTTTCAGTACTTCCTTTGAATCATTCCTCTTAATAGCCGTACTTCCCAGGATGAATACACCGTTTGTATTTTTCCCTGGAGATCTCCCTTTTTGTCAAAAATAAAAAAAAATAAAAAAAAAATATATCTCTTCCCGAGCGAATCCTTCAGATATCGGAGAAATACATCAGAAGAACCCAGAAAACCATTGCAGAGCCATCATACCACAACCCCTTTCAAAAATATATATATATGAAGCAAAAGGTTTACTGATGAAGAAGAAGGGAAAGATTTGTTTACAAAAAAAAAAGAAGAAAGGAAAAAACATCAGAGAACTAAGCAGCTAACAGAAAAACAAAAGGAGGAACTAGCCCTCGAAGGATGGAGCGCAAGTCCCTTCGGGCAAAGCTATCTTCAAGCATTTCCCCAAGAATCCTTCGGGCAACAAAGGTTCCATTCAGCGGTTTTAGCGGCGGCAACCTCAACATCCCATCCCGAAGCAGCCACGGCGGCAGTGTCCTCCCGACAACTATTCCAAAGATACGCCACCATGACCCCTCCGGTATCATCAATAACACCTTTGACATCAACTTCAAAGGCTGTCTCGCTTCCATCATATACTCCTTCGAAAGTTTTCTCATCGACAGAAGTTTTTTGATTCATTCACATCAAAATCAAGAATCATGGCGTTCTTTTCAGCGTCCACTGAACCCAAGAGAGTCCGAACATGCACCTGTTCTTCGTTAGGATAGATGGAAGGAAGGTCCTTAATAATTTCGTTAGATTCATGGAACAAAGATTCAACCCCTACCAATACCTCCTCAAGAGAAGAAAATCGATCTCCACCGATTCTGAAGTCCTTTTCCAAAAGGTTAAAGGCACGGCCGTCTCTGGAAGATCCCATCATACACTGCAAGAAATGGAAAGATGATCAAATTCCATCCTGTCTATACACATATAAAAAGAGGATGGCGTGAACAAAAAAGAAGAAGAAAACGTACCGGCAAAGCAAAGGAAAAGGGGAATCAACGGAAGAACCCCTTCTCAAACAAGGGAGACGTACATTCGCGTTGGATATGAATACGGAACCTTAAAAAAGGAAAGGGAGCAATGAAAGACATAATGCTTCCAGATTTTTTGGCATGGATGATGCCCTAATGGAAGACGCACGTGAAGGAAAGCAAAATAAGGAAACTTTGCTGTCTGAAGAAACGTCTGCTCCCTCTTTACTTACATAAGTCATGCCTGCAAGCACGGCTTCCAAGTTGCACCGGCCCCACCAATTGCGCCGACCTCCCAATGGCCGCCCAAGTCACGCCTGCAAGCACGCAAGACTACTACACATTGCGCCGGTCCCACCAGCTAGCACACTCAGCTTCCCAACTCATGCCAACTTCCCAACGTCGCCCAAGCTGCACCGGCCCCACCAATTGCGCCAACCTGCAAGCATGCAAGACTTCTACACATTGCGCCGGTCCCACCAGCTAGCACACTCAGTTTCCCAACTCACGCCAACTTCCCAACGTCGCCTAAGCCGCATCGGGCCACCAATTGTGCCAGCCTCCTGATTTGTGCAAAACTACCAAAGGCAAGTATTCCAAATCCTATTTATAAAAGGTCAGACAAGCCTCCTTCGATTTTCTTTACGGTTTGCTGTTAATAGTTTGTCACCATCTTATGCTTACCTCGCAACAAAGCCCCTGTTCCGAGCTAAGCAGGGGACTTAATGTTGATGGTGGTTTTTAGATAAGGGGTAAAATCGTAAAACCCCATGACCTAGTCTTACCCGCAACACATTAACTAAGAGCATTTAATTCAGGTGTAAATAATTAATAGGGGTATTTTTTTCAAAATACCAGTTAGGTTTTCAACACGAAACCCTAATTCCAAAACCAAGCCAGCATCTCTGCCACCATGGCAACAATGCCAAAACCAAGCCGCATCTTTGCGCACCATGGCAACAATGCCAAACCAAGCCGCATCTTTGCGCACCATGGCAACAATGCCAAATCAAGCCGCATCTCACAAGCGCACCATGGCAACAATGCCAAACCAAGCCGCACCCTGCGCACCATGGCAACAATGCCAAACCAAGCCGCATCTTTAGCACCATGGCAACAATGCCAAACCAAGCGCACCCAGTAGCACCATGGCAACAATGCCAAACCAAGCCGCACCTCTGCGCACCATGGCAACAATGCCAAACCAAGCCGCGACTGCGCACCATGGCAACAATGCCAAACCAAGCCGCATCTCGCGCACCATGGCAACAATGCCAAATCAAGCCGCATCTCTGCGCACCATGGCAACAATGCCAAACCAAGCCGCACCCTGCGTACCATGGCAACAATGCCAAACCAATCCATCTCTGCGTACCATGGCAACAATGCCAAACCAAGCCGCACTCTCGCGCACCATGGCAATGAGCCATATTTCCAAGCCGCTATGTCTTTGGCCCACGCCAAATAATAGCGCCCTAGGCTTGCAAGACTTGCAACTAGGTTAACATTGCCGCACGTGCCATTGGCACATGCCAAAATGTGTCGCAGGCCATATTTCCAAGCCGCTATGCCTTTGGCCCACGCCAAATAATAGCGCCCTAGGCTTGCAAGACTTGCAACTAGGTCAACATGGCCGCACGTGCCATTGGCACATGCCAAAACATGTCGCAGGCCATATTTCCAAGCCGCTATGCCTTTGGCCCACGCCAAATATAGCGCCCTAGGCTTGCAAGACTTGCAACTAGGTCAACATGGCCGCACGTGCCATTGGCACATGCCAAAACATGTCGCAGGCCATATTTCCAAGCCGCTATGCCTTTGGCCCACGCCAAATAATAACGCCCTAGGCTTGCAAGACTTGCAACTAGGTCAACATGGCCGCACGTGCCATTGACACATGCCAAAACGTGTCGCAGGCCATATTTCCAAGCCGGTATGCCTTTGGCCCACGCCAAATATAGCGCCCTATGCTTGCAAGACTTGCAACTAGGTCAACATGGCCGCACGTGCCATTGGCACATGCCAAAACGTGTCGTAGGCCATATTTCCAAGCCGCTATGCCTTTGGCCCACGCCAAATATAGCGCCCTAGGCTTGCAAGACTTGCAACTAGGTCAACATGGCCGCACGTGCCATTGGCACATGCCAAAACATGTCGCAGGCCATATTTCCAAGCCGCTATGCCTTTGGCCCACGCCAAATATAGCGCCCTAGGCTTGCAAGACTTGCAACTAGGTCAACATGGCCGCACGTGCCATTGGCACATGCCAAACACACACGCAGGGTAACCTAACTTGCAAACCGTGCAACCTACCACCAAGGCATTTCGCACATGCCAAACACACACGTTGGTAGCCTAACTTGCAAACCGTGCAACCTACCACCAAGGCATTCCGCACATGCCATTGGCACATGCCAAACACACACGCTGGTAACCTAACTTGCAAACCGTGCAACCTACCACCAAGGCATTCCGCACATGCCATTGGCACATGCCACACGCGCCACTAACAGGCGCCACTTGCACTCAAGATGCAACCAACACTCGAGACATCAACACAAACGGGGATGCTTCTTTAGGGTTTTGGTTTGGCGGTCACAAGACATGCGGCGTACACTACGCTCATATTAAGAAAGCGTGAAAAGGAATAAAGCGGTCAAATAAAAGAGGAAATAATGGTGAAAAACGTTTTCACCCGATGAAACCATGCTAGTTACCACCTCCTACCATTATTTCACCCTTTACTCTCTTCCTTCATGAGGCCAGGGTACTGTTGATGGTGGATTTTAGACAAGGGGTAAGATCGTAAAACCCCATGACCTAGTGTTACCCGCAACACATTAACTAAGAGCATTTAACTCAGGTGTAAATAATTAATAGGGGGTATTTTTCCAAAATACCGGATTAGGGTTTTCAACACGAACCTAATTCCAAAACCAAGTCGCACCTACGCACCATGGCAACTCATGCCAAACTAAGCCGCATCTGCGCACCATGGCAACAATGCCAAACCAAGCCGCATCTCGCGTACCATGGCAACAATGCCAAATCAAGCCGCACCCCGCGCACCATGGCGAGCAATTCCAAACCAAGCCGCATCTCGCGCACCATGGCAACAATGCCAAATCAAGCCGCACCACTGCGCGCACCATGGCAACAATGCCAAACCAAGACGCATACTGCGCACCATGGCAACAATGCCAAACCAAGCCGCATACTGCGCACCATGGCAACAATGCCAAACCAAGCCGCACCCTGCGCACCATGGCAACAACGCCAAATTCCAAGCCGCTATGCCTTTGGCCCACGCCAAATATAGCGCCCTAGGCTTGCAAGACTTGCAACTAGGTCAACATGGCCGCACGTGCCATTGGCACATGCCAACACGTGCCGCAAGCCATATTCCCAAGCCGCTATGCCTTTGGCCCACGCCAAACATAGCACCCTAGGCTTGCAAGACTTGCAACTAGGTCAACATGGCCGCACGTGCCATTGGCACATGCCAAAACGTGTCGCAGGCCATATTTCCAAGCCGCTATGCCTTTGGCCCACGCCAAACATAGCGCCCTAGGCTTGCAAGACTTCCAACTAGGTCAACATGGCCGCACGTGCCATTGGCACATGCCAAAACGTGTCGCAGGCCATATTTCCAAGCCGCTATGCCTTTGGCCCACGCCAAATATAGCGCCTTAGGCTTGCAAGACTTGCAACTAGGTCAACATGGCCGCACGTGCCATTGGCACATGCCAAAACGTGTCGTAGGCCATATTTCCAAGCCACTATGCCTTTGGCCCACGCTAAATATAGCGCCCTAGGCTTGCAAGACTTGCAACTAGGTCAACATGGCCGCACGTGCCATTGGCACATGCCAACATGTGCCGCAAGCCATATTTCCGAGCCGCTATGCCTTTGGCCCACGCCAAACATAGCGCCCTAGGTTTGCAAGACTTGCAACTAGGTCAACATGGCCGCACGTGCCATTGGCACATGCCAACACGTGCCGCAAGCCATATTTCCGAGCCGCTATGCCTTTGGCCCACGCCAAACATAGCGCCCTAGGCTTGCAAGACTTGCAACTAGGTCAACATGGCCGCACGTGCCATTGGCACATGCCAAGACGTGTCGCAGGCCATATTTCCAAGCCGCTATGCCTCTGGCCCACGCCAAATATAGCGCCCTAGGCTTGCAAGACTTGCAACTAGGTCAACATGGCCGCACGTGCCATTGGCACATGCCAAACACACACGCTGGTAGCTTAACTTGCAAACCGTGCAACCTACCACCAAGGCATTCCGCACATGCCATTGGCACATGCCAAACACACACGCTGGTAGCCTAACTTGCAAACCGTGAAAACCTACCACCAAGGCATTCCGCACATGCCATTGGCACATGTCAAACACACACTCTGGTAGCCTAACTTGCAAACCGTGCAACCTACCACCAAGGCATTCCGCACATGCCATTGGCACATGCCACACACGCCACTAGCAGCGCCATCTGCACTCAAGATGCAACCAACACTCGAGACATCAACACAAACTGGGGATGCTTCTTTAGGGTTTTGGTTTGGCGGTCACTGACATGCGGCGTACACTACGCTCACATTAAGAAAGTGTGAAAAGGAATAAAGCGGTCAAATAAAGAGGAAATAATGGTGAAAAACGTTTTCACCCATTAAACCATGCGGTTACCACCTCCTCCCATTATTTCACCCTTTACTCTCTTCCTTCATGAGGCCAGAGTACGTTTCAAATCTCGACTTGTATAAATAGGTCTTACCTATTTCCACCCCGGACAACGGGTCTCGGTCGGAGAAATATACTACACTTACACTCTCGTAAAGGCAACTTTGCAAGCTCTCCCAAAAGCTTCCATCTCTTGCAAGCTTCCTAAGCTTTCACTTTCTGATACAAGTCGAGATATTACTCTCCTCAACACCTTTCTTTGCTTCCCTCCCCAAATCAACCCTTCTCCTCCACTTTGTGACCGAAGCAAGTCTGGAACGGCTATTTCTTGGTTTAGGCCGGACTTGTACCGATCGATCTCTAGAATCTATAAAGTGCTCACGTGCAGCACATTTGTTTAGGGTTTGAATCAGTTTCTCACTCACCCACCGAAATTACCGAAATCACCAGAAACGATTTTCACCCATAAACAATTGGCGACCACAGTGGGAGATTGATCTTTCGGTTACAACATCAAGTTCTAGCTCCCATCCGCAAATTTCGCGCAAGCATGGTCGGCTATCAGGCAATCTCCACAAACATGGATCCCGCCCAAGGTCATGATAACTCCTCAATTTACGAAAGCGGCACCACCAATGGAGAGGTCCCAAGACCGGTTGACTGATACGTGTTCGGAGATCCACGCCGAAACATGGACCTAATGAAGGACGCGATTACCAAAGATACTCGACTTCCTCATCAAACTAGTATCGGGGCCAAGTGATCCAAGCTCCCCAGGAGATCAAGAGCAGGGGACTAATATCCCGAATGAGCATGCTCAAATCAACGGTTTCGTCACTGACTGGAAGCCATCGGACCAGGAGGCGACCATGTTGATAGAAAACTTATGTGAATTGCTGCACCTCTCCAAGGACCAGCGGATAAAAACATTCTTTGCTATCAACCGAATAGCACTAAACGCATCACTAGTTCCTACACCCACGGGGGACTCCAAGGATCCCCTAAGATCCGCCAACAATATTATTTTCACCGACGACGACATGATGGTAGAAGACGGTCACAACCGGGCCTTGCATGTTACGGCTCTCGTCAAGAACATAGAGTTTCGAAGAGCGCTCATTGACACGGGTGCATCATCCAATGTCATCACTCTCAAGACACTCAAAGCTGCCAAGGTGCGACCTAATGAGATCGTACGATAGCCCACTACGATGACGGATTTCGAGGGCAACCAAACTAGCACATACGGCTACATCAACTTGGAGCTGGCAGTAGGGCCAATCCAATCAAGCGTGAAGTTTGAAGTAATTGAAAAAGAACCAGACTACCACATGATACTTTGGGAAGGCCGTGGCTGCACAATCTCAAAATCGTCCCTTCAACATACCACCAATGCCTCGAAAAACAAGTATTGAACGGAGAAGTCGTTCGCATTTCCGCGTCTCTGTCCCCCATGCACCGCCCTACTGCGTAGAAGCACATGGGCCGAAGGAGGGTTCAAAGGCGTGGCGACCAAGATTCACGGTTTTACGCTACCAAAATGGACATCACTCGGAGATAGCGACAAACCGGAGATACCCCGCAGAGGAGACCGTCCTTCCACCACCTCCTCAGAAGGAAGACTTGCCAGTCTCTTGCCACCGGGCGTAACCCGTGCCCGCACCAAGCGAGAGTACACCCTTACCGCAAGACGAAGCAAAAGGGAAAGCTCACACATTATCACCGGGGCTGTTAGCAACTAGCGGGGAGACCATGGCCCTGGTCTCTCCGCCCGAAGGAATGTCTTCACAATAACCGGGAGGAAGTTCCGGACGCCCCTCGAAGCTACAAGATGGGACCGACTTAACCACCGACGAACTCGAAACTGTCAATATAGGGAATGAGGAATTTCCGCGACCCATTCCGATCAGTTCGACTCTACATCCTGCGGAACGCTCAAAGCTAGTCGACCTACTCAGAGAATATCAGGACGCCTTCGCATGGACTTATGAAGAAATACCTGGCTTGGATGGAAAACTGGTCACCCACCATCTCGCATGTGATACCGGATCCAAACCAGTCAAAGCAGCCTCCAAGACAATTCGGACACGATGTAGAAGAACAAATCAAGGCGGAGGTCCAAAAATTACTAGCCGCTGGATTCATCATGCCTATTCATCATCCTACTTGGTTGGCCAATATCGTTCCCGTTAAAAAGAAGAATGGTCAGATCAGATGTTGTGTCGATTTCAGAGATTTGAACAAGTGTCTGCCCAAAGATGATTTTCCGCTACCTAACATCGACATGCTTTGGTAGACGCTACCCGGTGGACATGGTATGTTCTCTTTCATGGATGGATATAGCGGCTACAACCAGATAAAGATGTATGAGCACGACGCAAGTAAGACCTTTCCGTGCCCCTCTCGGAAACTTCTATTACACCGTAATGCCTTTCGGTCCAAGAACGCTGGCGCTACTTACCAACGCGCCATGACTACCATCTTCCACGATATGATGCACAAGCAAGTCGAAGATTACGTAGATGACGTGGTGGTTAAATCAAAGACTCGAGCGGATCATCCAGAAACACTGCGCCAAGTGTTCGAAAGATGCCGCGAATACAAGTTGAAGATGAATCCTCTGAAATGCGCCTTTGGTGTCTCTTCGGGGAAATTCTTGGGATTCCATGTGACGGCCCAGAATAAAAGTTGATCCGGTCAAAACGCAAGCTATCCTCACGATGCCACCACCACGAACCGTAAAGGAGCTCCAGAGTTTCATGGGCAAGGTAAACTACATTCGCCGCTTACATACAGGCTGGCACAACTCACCACTACGTTTACTCCTCTGCTAAAGAAAGGAGTGAATTTCGCATGGGCTACGCCTCAGCAAAAAGCGTACCAGAAGATCCAGCAAATACTGTCCTTTCCAGCCATCATGAAGCCTCCTATGCGAGGGAAACCACTATGTCTCTACACAGCCTTTAGCGATACTGCCGTTGGAGCTCTCCTCGCACAAGAGGACGACAAAGGAATGGAATACCCCATATACTATTTCGGTCCGAACGTTGAGAGACGCTGAACTCGAATACCCCAAAGCGGAAAAGGCATGTTTAGCACTTTGATTTATTCCATCCAGAAGTTCGGGCACTACCTCCTCTCCAATAAAGTGGTGCTAGTATCCAAATCAGACCCCTGTAAAGTTTCTCCTCTCGAAACCTGCCCTGATAGGGAGGCCGGATAAATGGCTCCTGCAGCTGTCAGAGTTCGACATAACGTGCGTCTCCCCAAGGGCCGTAAAGGGACAAGCTGTTGCGGACCTGTTAGCAGCATTCCCAGGGGAAGATACCGCATAATTACGAGAAGATCTCCCAGAGATCTTCCAAATATCTTTTAGTCAAAGAAGAAACGTGGCTCTTGTTCTTCGACGGCTCTTCCACCCCCGCACTAATACCGGAGGAGCGGGTGTTGTACTAGTATCCCCTGCTGGAGAAGTATTCTCGCACTCTTTCAAGCTAGACTTTCCGTGCACCAATAACTCAGCTGAATACGAAGCTTTCCTCATCGGACTATCACTAGCTAAACAAGTCGGGGCCACGTGTTTGGAGATAAGAGGAGATTCCAAATTACTCATCAACCAGGTAAACGGGATCTATGCATTGAAGGAGCTAACGTTGGCACCATACAGGGCTGAAGCACAAAAACTACTAAATTATTTATCCGAAGCAACCGTCACACATGTCGGCCGCAGCAGCAACAAGCATGCCGACTGCTTAGCTACACTAGCCTCAAAGCTACAGTTAGAAGGAGCTGAGGAAACCACGACGAAGAAACGGCGAACCATAGCTTCAACGTGGCTTTCACAACCTGAGAAAGCCGAAGACGATGACTGGAGAACTCCTATTATTCAAGAACTCAACAACTCACTTTTCCAAGGGAAGGTCGACCTCAAGACTTTGCGAAATTTCTTTATGCTTCGAGGTGTTCTCAGATCATCGAAATCCGAGACAGCTCTCACAAGGTGTCTCGGGAAAGAGGAAGCACAACAACGACTTGAACATGTTCATACCGAAGTCTGTGGAGTAACATCAGTAGTAACCCTCTACCGTCGTTTACAACGACTTGGATACTATTGTACGGAGATGGAAACCCAATCCCGATTACTCCAGAAAGCGTGTCCAAATTGCCAGGCACCCCCATGTCAGACGGAAGTCCTCAACATCAGTCACACTGGGGACTGGCGGGAGCCGTATATTGTTTTCCTTTGCGATGGCATTCCTCCTACTAACAAAGAGGATGCGTCCAAGCTAAGACAGAAGTCCAAAAGATTCGTGTTCCATGATGGGGTTTTATATCGCAAGAGTTTCGAGGGAAGTCTACTAAGGTGTTTGAGCGGTGCAAATCCCAGTTATGTTAAGAGAAATGCACGAAGGCGAACACCAAGGGAAGCAGAAACTATTCCTGCAGATACACGAGAGGTACTACTGGCCGACCATGGAAGACGATGCGGCTACTTTCGTTCAGAAATGCCGAGAATGTCAGATTCACAGAAACCTCATCCACGCGCCTCCAACACCCTTGCACGCGATAAGTAGCCCGTGGCCCTTTTATAGCTGGGGACTCGACATCATTGGGAAGATCAACCCCCCATCCTCAAAACAAAGATGAGTACATAATAACCGCGACCGAGTACTTTACCAAGTGGGTTGAGGCCGTCCCGCTGAAAGGAACCACTGGAGCCACAATCGCGGCATTCATCAAGGAGCACATCATCTGCCGTTTTGGCGTACCTAAACACATCATCACCGACAACGGTATACCTTTCGCTAACAAGCAAGTACAGGAACTACTTGAGAGGTACGGAATCAAACAAGTCTTCTCTACCATCTATTATCCTCAGGGAAATGGGAAAGCCGAAAGTACCAAAAAGACTCTGATCCGAATCCTCAGCCGGACATTACATGAAAATCCCAGAACCTGGCATGAGCAATTGCCAATGGCTCTCTGGGCGTACAGAACATCTCCTAGAAGCTCCACCGGCGTGTCTCCTTACTCCCTCGTCTACGGTACAGACGCGATCCTCCCGGCAGAAATCAAGATCCCATCCGCCGGAATTGCCACAAAATGAGCGGACCCCGGTGGAACGAAGCCAATCACTCAATGCCGAGTGCGGAACTAGATACTCTAGACTCCAAAAGATCCCGGCAGAGGAACATGCACAAATATACAGAAACAGGATTTCCGGGCGTACAACAACCATGTAAAACCCAGGGTTTTCAAGGAAGGAGATCTGGTGCTAAAAACCGCCAAACACATCCAAAGAAGACGCATCAGCACCAAAGTTTTCTCCCAAATGGGAAGGGCCGTACATAATCACTAAAGCATATAACAACGGTTACTACAAGATCATCAAAGAAGATAGGGGAAAGCTAGAGACAATTATCAATGGAAAATGGCTTAAGGCGTACTACGCCTAATCATTCCCTGCAACATGCTACATCAAAAGTGTGAACGTCTAGGCATTTTCTCCGCTTTTACTTTCTTTCTTACCGGTTATCGAATTTCAATACAAAGCCAATGGATTAACAGAATCTCTTTATTTTCTTCAAAAAAAAAAAAAAAGAGAAAGGGGAGCCTTCGAATCTCATAATGCAAATCAGAAAAGCCCATCTAGTAAATTATAATCTCTACAAAATATCATCTTCAATCGGCCATGATATCTTTCAGTCCTACTCTTCAAATATCGAGTTAACTCCTCAATCTTCCGAGACTCCAGGGCCAAAATTTCCTCTTCTTCCAAGATGGCTTTCGTGGCGGTGAATCACACCAAAGCAAGAATACCACCTCACAACCTTCACAATACTGAGGCGGTGCCGCAACCAGCTAACGTTAAATTCCAAAGATTCGCAGGTAGACACCATGTTCTCCCACTTTTGAATGGCTGACTCCACAACAACATGAATGGACACATTCTCCATCTAAGCAATCATTGGCAAAAGACAGTTCACTACGGAAACCAAAGCGGGCGAACAGCACTTCACCACGCTCCTGGTAGCAATATGGCCGTACGTCTTCCATATCCTCGTATAAAGGGCTACGAACTCTTTCCGCACCAAGAAACCACCAACATTCCGATAATTGGAGGAGAGACACCTCATACGAGTCCCAAACGATAAACCTGCAGAAGGGTATTCATGGCAAGAGAGCCCTAAATCAGCATTCTCCAAATCTGCAGCAGTCAACAAGGTCGGACTTGAAGGAAGGGGAACAATTAGGTCATCCTCGTCGATAACAATGACGCATGCTCCAACAGGATATCTCTGCACAAAAAGGAAACTTCCCCAGTTACACAACAAGCGTTAAAGTGTGTGTCAGTCCGCCAAAGAAGAAGAAAACATACCGGTATGATTTTCTTAACTCGGATAACATTTGTTGGGATGCTCATGCAAGAATCATTCCTCGCACCCTCATCCTAGGAGAACTCCGATGGTTAGAAGATGACTCGAATCTGCGTGACATGACAAAGAGAGAAATTCAACAAGAAGAATCTTTTCTCAAACAAGGAATATGATGTGGTTGCATTGGGTATAAATACGGGATTTTTAAAAAGGGAAAGGAAGCAATGAGGGACATAACGCTTTCAGATTTTAGCATGAACAATGCCCTAATTGAAGCCGCACGTGAAGGAAAGCAAAATAAGGAAACTTTGTCATCTAAGTAACGCCTACTCCCTCTTTATTTACATAAGTCACGCCTGCAAGCACGGCTTCCAAGCTGCACTGGCCCCACCAATTGCTGAAGAAACGCCTACTCCCTCTTTATTTACATAAGTCACGCCTGCAAGCACGGCGTCCAGGCTGCACCGGCCCCACCAATTGCGCCGACCTCCCAATGGCCGCCCAAGTCACGCCTGCAAGCACGCAAGACTTCTACACTTTGCGCCGGTCCCGCCAGCTAGCCCACTCAGTTTCCCAACTCACGCCCACTTCCCAGCGTCGCCTAAACTGCATCGGGCCCACCAATTATGCCAGCCTCCTGACTTGTGCAAAACTACCAGAGGCAAGGATTCCAAATCCTATTTATAAAAGGTCAGACAAGCCTCCTTCAATTTTCTTTACGGTTTGTTGTTAATAGTTTGTCACCATCTTATGCTTACCTCGCAACAAATCCCCTGTTCCGAGCTAAGCAGGGGACTTAATGTTGATGGTGGATTTTAGACAAGGGGTAAGATCGTAAAACCCCATGACCTAGTGTTACCCGCAACACATTAACTAAGAGCATTTAACTCAGGTGTAAATAATTAATAGGGGTATTTATTCAAAATACCAGATTAGGGTTTTCAACACAGAACCCTAATTCCAAAACCAAGCCGCACCCTGCGCACCATGGCAACTCATGCCAAACCAAGCCGCACCCTGCGCACCATGGCAACAATGCCAAACCAAGCCGCATCTCACGCACCATGGCAACAATGCCAAACCAAGCCGCATATGCGCACCATGGCAACAATGCCAAACCAAGCCGCATATCAAGCGCACCATGGCAACAATGCCAAATCAAGCCGCACCCTGCGCGCACCATGGCAACAATGCCAAATCAAGCCGCACTGCGCGCACCATGGCAACAATGCCAAACCAAGCCGCATCATCGCGCACCATGGCAACAATGCCAAACCAAGCCGCACCCTCGCGCACCATGGCAACAACGCCAAATTCCAAGCCGCTATGCCTTTGGCCCACGCCGAATATAGCGCCCTAGGTTTGCAAGACTTGCAACTAGGTCAACATGGCCGCACGTGCCATTGGCACATGCCAACACGTGCCAACACGTGCCGCAAGCCATATTTCTAAGCCGCTATGCCTTTGGCCCACGCCAAACATAGCGCCCTAGGTTTGCAAGAATTGCAACTAGGTCAACATGGCCGCACGTGCCATTGGCACATGCCAACACGTGTCGCAAGCCATATTTCCAAGCCGCTATGCCTTTGGCCCACGCCAACATAGCGCCCTAGGTCTCGCAAGACTTGCAACTAGGTCAACATGGCCGCACGTGCCATTGGCACATGCCAACACGTGTCGCAAAGCCATATTTCCAAGCCGCTATGCCTTTGGCCCACGCCAAACATAGCGCCCTAGGTTTGCAAGACTTGCAACTAGGTCAACATGGCCGCACGTGCCATTGGCACATGCCAACACATGTCGCAAGCCATATTTCCAAGCCGCTATGCCTTTGGCCCACGCCCAACATAGCACCCTAGGTTTGCAAGACTTGCAACTAGGTCAACATGGCCGCACGTGCCATTGGCACATGCCAACACGTGCCGCAAGCCATATTTCTAAGCCGCTATGCCTTCGGCCCACGCCAAACATAGCGCCCTAGGTTTGCAAGACTTGCAACTAGGTCAACATGGCCGCACGTGCCATTGGCACATGCCAACACGTGTCGCAAGCCATATTTCCAAGCCGCTATGCCTTTGGCCCACGCCAACATAGCGCCCTAGGTCTGCAAGACTTGCAACTAGGTCAACATGGCCGCACGTGCCATTGGCACATGCCAACACGTGTCGCAAGCCATATTTCCAAGCCGCTATGCCTTTGGCCCACGCCAAATATAGCGCCCCTAGGCTTGCAAGACTTGCAACTAGGTCAACATGGCCGCACGTGCCATTGGCACATGCCAACACGTGTCGCAAGCCAATATTTCCAAGCCGCTATGCCTTTGGCCCACGCCCAACATAGCGCCCTAAGTTTGCAAGACTTGCAACTAGGTCAACATGGCCGCACGTGCCATTGGCACATGCCAACACGTGTCGCAAGCCATATTTCCAAGCCGCTATGCCTTTGGCACACGCCCAACATAGCGCCCTAGGTTTGCAAGACTTGCAACTAGGTTAACATGGCCGCACGTGCCATTGGCACATGCCAACACGTGCCGCAAGCCATATTTCTAATGGGGCCGCTATGCCTTTGGCCCACGCCAAACATAGCGCCCTAGGTTTGCAAGACTTGAAACTAGGTCAACATGGCCGCACGTGCCATTGGCACATGCCAACACGTGCCGCAAGCCATATTTCTAAGCCGCTATGCCTTGGGCCCACGCCAAACATAGCGCCCTAGGTTTGCAAGACTTGCAACTAGGTCAACATGGCCGCACGTGCCATTGGCACATGCCAACACGTGCCGCAAGCCATATTTCTAAGCCGCTATGCCTTTGGCCCACGCCAAACATAGCGCCCTAGGTTTGCAAGACTTGTAACTAGGTCAACATGGCCGCACGCGCCATTGGCACATGCCAAACACACACGCTGGTAGCCTAACTTGCAAACCGTGCAACCTACCACCAAGGCATTCCGCACATGCCAAACACACACGCTAGCCTAACTTGCAAACCGTGCAACCTACCACCAAGGCATTCCACACATGCCATTGGCACATGCCAAACACACACGCCTGGTAACCTAACTTGCAAACCGTGCAACTACTACCAAGGCATTCAAGGCATTCCGCACATGCCACACGCGCCACTAGCGGCGCCACTTGCACTCAAGATGCAACCACCACTCGAGACATCGACACAACCGGGGATGCTTCTTTAGGGTTTTGGTTTGGCGGTCACTGACATGCAACGTACACTACGCTCACATTAAGAAAGCGTGAAAAGGAATAAAGCGGTCAAATAAAGAGGAAATAATGGTGAAAAACGTTTTCGCCCATTAAACCATGCGGTTACCACCTCCTCCCATTATTTCACCCTTTACTCTCTTCCTTCATGAGGACAGGGTACGTTTCAATCTCGACTTGTATAAATAGGTCTTACCTATTTCCACCAGACAACAAGTTTCGGTCAGGAGAAATATACTACACTTACACTCTCAGAAAGGCAACTTTGCAAGCTCTCCCAAAAGCTTCTATCTCTTGCAAGCTTCTTAAGCTTTCACTTTCTGATACAAGTCGAGATACTACTCTCCTCAACACCTTTCTTTGCTTCCCTCCCCAAATCAACCCTTCTCCTCCACTTTGTGACCGAAAGCAAGTCCGGAACGCCATTTCTTGGTTTAGGCCGGACTTGTACGGATCGATCTCTCGAATCTATAAAGTGCTCACGTGCGGCACATTTGTTTAGGGTTTGAATCAATTTCTCACTCACCCACCGAAATTACCGAAATCGGCGAAACGATTTTCACCCATAAACAATTGGCGACCACAAATGGGAGGATTGATCTATCGGCTACAATATTAGATTGTCGATCTCGTTCTTCGACCCGGATGTCAAGATGGTAGGGGAAGGCGACTCAATCCGACTCAACTACCGGACGACCGGTTACTTAGTTGTAAAAACTACACAAGAAAACGGGGACTTGTTGAAGATGATATTACTCAATCGCCGAAGATGCTACCAAAGAATCAGGGACTTGTCTTGGCGATGCTACCAAAGAAACCACCACTAAAACCGCCTTTTACATGGAGAGGGCGTGTTTGCAAAACCTATGAAGTGAGTAAATTCAGATTGGGCAAGATATACAATCCATTTTTAGGTTCTTAGTAAAACCGTCATACTACTTTGGTCTTGTGCCTATTGCTAGCACACACTTTCATAAAAGCAATATTCTTTTCCCAAAACATAATCGAGTCATATTATCAAAACCATTCATCCCGAAATAATCCAATACCCTAAAAAGCTACCAATTTGTCTATCAAAGATCAAGTTTTGAACCAGGACATCCAATATGTCTTTCGAAAAAAAAAAAAAACCTAAATGAAAGTTTAACGGAGAAACGTTCAAGGAAAATCGTCCAATGTTTTTCTCTTCTTGGAGAAAGTCAACTTTGCGTCTTCAAGAGCCGCTCTCTTCATAGTCAACATCTTGGAAAGCTTTTCGAGTTCCATCTCTGTCGGGCAATCTCCTCGGCGGAAAGGCTTTCGATTGCTTTGCATCTTTCAACTTTTGGATCTCAAAGAAGCCCTTCGACAAACCACGAAGTGTTGAACTCCTTTTCTAAGCACACGTCGCGATGGTGCTCCCCGTCGGCAATAACGTCTTCAGAAACGGTGTGACCAGTCACCCCACGCATATCCTCGATGGAAGATAAATCCTCTTCCACACGCTTAACCAGCGCAAATCGACTAGTGACTTTCTTGGTTGTAGCCATATGTTCGTGCTTCTCCCAGATTCTGGTGTACAATGCCTCATGATTAGCCGGCACGCTAAAGCCGCCAACCAGCACATGACCTGGATAAGGAACCAAGTACGGAGGATCAAAAATGGCGCCTGCAAGTGGCCTCACGACTCGCAAAGGGTCTTCTTCCATGTCTACAACAACAACCATCAGAGAATCATCCACCGTTTGAACCACGTCGTGTGCCCTAGGCAATTGGCTAACTCCCGTCTCCAAGTCACCTGCGGTGGTCACCAAAGGCAAGTTTTCGTGTGACTCCACCCAGAGAATCGTCCTCCGAACCTGTTCCTCCCGCAAACTTGAGTTAGACATTTTTCAAAAGAAGAAAGCAAGAAGAAGAAGAAAGAAAAGAAAGCGCGAAACTCACCGAACCACTTCCGAACAAAAATCGGTACCACTTCTTTGCGGAGGAATCACTCTCACTTGTTGAACCCTCTTCTCTCTCTCGACTCATCATCGCTATGAGAAGGCTCAATACTTCGAGTTCTTTGAAGAAATTGCCGTCTCTCCGCAACGTGCAAGAGCAAAATAAAGCATTAACACTCTACCGAAGCCCTCAAGGAAACAAGACACATATTCTCGGCCCGAAATTCACGTGTTTTGAGACAAACCAATGAAGAGGCGACACATACTTGGTTATTGGAAGAGCCGAAAGACACAAGAGCCGTGGGAGGATCTTGTGAAACCGTCCGAACCCGCCAAAGACGGTTCTTCGTTCTCCGTTCCTTGGCACGGGGGCTTTCCGAATTGCTAGGCAACTTTCGCTTGGGGATCTCTCAACATTGGATACTCCTTGAACTGGCTGGGAAGGTTTGCAACGAACGTTCTCCACCACGTTATTCACAAAATCTCGGATCATAGTAAACTCGTCGCACCAAAACTCATTATAGCCGAAGGTCGTCGGGTTACTCTTCCCATTGGAAAGAAGGAAAGACGGATGCCGACTTAAGGACATCGTCAAGAGCGACACGCAATGAATTCTTAGGGATCACTGGCCGGTAAACAAAAGGCACCCCTTGATCGAAACCCATGTGACGATCAGCACGGTCAATATTGTAAGCAACTATCTGGAAAGACCCCACGAAGAAAGACGGCATATAACCGGGCAAGCAGCTTTGGATGAACAGGTTTTCACCAACGCTCAAATCGTCATCAAGACAAAGACATGAGCGGAGCGAGGAAGCAAAAGTGTCAATTTGAGTCAGCGACTTATGGACCGGACCCCATGGACGAAAATTGATTTCATGCAACTTATCAAGAAAACTAGCCAAGCTCACGCCAACCCGTGGGCGCCTTGTTCACCCATCGAAGAATTCGGAGCCACCCCAACTCACGGGAAGCGAAGGCAACGGTTTGGAGCATACTTCTCAAAGTGCTCCCATAGCAGGACTTGCGAGAAAAGCAACGTGCACATAGGAATCCACTTTCATGAAACCATTCGAAACTCGCATGTTCGCAACTAGGTGATCCGGATGCACATACGGGGAACCAAGGAACACTTGCCAATGGGAAGAACTTCACCCTTTGCCAACTTCACAGCAATCGCCAACAACTCGGGTCTTATTCCCTTCTTGCCGGAACCGTCATCAAAAATGTCTCTAGACAACCGAGAGAGCCAAAATGCTGCGACATGAAGATCACTGCACTTTTACATTCGGCTCCAACTCGTCCGGAAACCATTGAGATATCCACCAACCGTAAGGGCACCTTTCATCCTCTTTCCGGAAAGAGTCCTTCGACTTCGCAATGGAGTCTTTCCGAGCGAAAGCCCCCAACTTAGCGGCCAGGTCATCCCGCATCTTCACCTCGCTTTGAGATAATTGGATTCTAAGATTCCCGATTCTTTGGAAGATTCAAAGAAGAGAGCCACACTCTCCAAGGAGAAAGTTATCTCACCCCATCTACATATGATTGTATGGGTGTCCGAACACCATCTGGAGATGAAAGCAACCAATCCTGGGATGTCCTTCCTAATCTGGAGATTTCATTGAGGTCTTGACGACATCAATGATCTGCGCCCGAGTCAAGTTGGTATTTATACGCTCCTTGCTCACCATGAACTCAACCCATCTCAAAAAAGAACGCAATGGACTTTGACACATCCACGAAGTCAATGTTGGAAGAGGAATATACCCCTTTATGAAGACAGAACCGAATGGTGCTCTCTGAAGGCGAACCGAACGTGTCTTCTGTCATCCTCACCACCGGTTAGCAAAATTGGCACGAAACTGGGTGATTCTTCCGAAGCGAGGGCGAGGGCTCTAGTGAAGAATTCATCATCTATGTTCGGCTTGGAATTATGAGCATCCTTCGACGAAGTGAAATTTGTTTCAGGTAACATCTTATCGAATTCCTTCACAACAATTTGGTAATAAGATATCTGCACAAAACAAACGGAGAAAGGCGAAGTTATCTCCCTGACACATAATCGTACCCAACAATAAAAAAAAAAGAGAGAAAGGGGTAGGAGGACGTATTTTATTCAAGTTCAAGACTATACACGCAGTATTTTCTTCGGGTTCGAGACTATATACGCGACATTCTATATGGGTACAAGTGTGTCTACAGTATCTTTCTTCGGGTTCAAAAATATATATGGAGCATTTTTTTCTATTTGGTTCAAAACTGCGCACGTGGTACTTCTTTCAAGAAGCAAAATCATATATACAATATCCCCTGCGGTTTCGAAGTCATATGAAGCATATACGCAGTATTCTTCTTCGGGATTCATACAGGGTTCTCTATGGGTTCGAAATACACATGCAGTTTTTTCGTACGGGCTCAAATACGCCTACAGTATCGTTCTTCGGGTTCAGAATTATATACGGAGCATCCTCTACGGGTTCAAAATACACACGCAGTATTTTCTTCAAGGTTGAAATATTTCTTTCAGGACCGAAAATTCATATATGCAATACTTCCTACGGGTTCAAACAATATATGCAGTATTCCCTTGGTTGCATACATACAATATTTCCTACAAGAGGCACGCCAAGGAATCATATGAAAGGATTGTGGAAGCGCCTACTCTTAAGGTTTACACCTACGTAAAAAGAAAAAAAAAAAGGAGAGAAAAGTACTCGAAGACATACCTGGAAGCCGGTTTCTCTTTGCCGCTAGTATGAAAAGAGGAAAGAATAAAGCGCAGGATGGGGAGAAAGGGGCTTTATACATATATGTATATATATATATATATATATATATATATATATAGGCGTGAAAGACTTTGAAATAGGGAAGGATTTCCCTTTTACCAAAATCACGCGTGTAAGAAGCGGGCCCACAAGGGAGCGACTTCCCAATGCCGCCCAAGTCACGCCTGCAAGCATGGTTTCCAAGTTGGACCGGCCCCACCAATTGCGACTTCCCAATGCCGCCCAAGTCACGCCTGCAAGCATGGTTTCCAAGTTGGACCGGCCCCAACAATTGCGACTTCTCAATGCCGCCCAAGTCACGCCTGCAGGCATGGTTTCCAAGTTGGACCAGCCCCACCAGTTGCGCCGACCTCCCAATGCCGCCCAAGTCACGCCTGCAAGCACGCACGGCTTCTACACTTCGCGCCGGTCCCACCATCTAGCACACTCAGTTACCCAACTCACGCCAACTTCCCAACGTCGCCCAAGCTGCACCGGGCCAACCAATTGTGCCAGCCTCCCGATTTGTGCAAAACTACCGAGGCAAGGATTCCAAATCCTATTTATAAAAGGTTAGACAAGCCTCCTTCAATTTTTTTTTTACGGTTTGTTGTTAATAGTTTGTCACCATCTTATGCTTACCTCGCAACAAAGCCCCTGTTCCGAGCTAAGCGGGGGACTTAATGTTGATGGTGGATTTTAGACAAGGGTAAAATCATAAAACCCCATGACCTAGTGTTACCCGAACACATTAACTAAGAGCATTTAACTCAGGTGTAAATAATTAATAGGGGTATTTTTTCAAAATACCATATTAGGGTTTTCAACACAGAACCCTAATTCCAAAACCAAGCCGCACCCTACGCACCATGGCAGCAATGCCAAACCAAGCCGCATACTGCGCACCATGGCAACAATGCCAAACCAAGCCGCACCCTGCGCACCATGGCAACAATGCCAAACCAAGCCGCATATCATGCGCACCATGGCAACAATGCCAAACCAAGCCGCATCTGCGCACCATGGCAACAATGCCAAACCAAGCCGCATCTTAGCACCATGGCAACAATGCCAAATCAAGCCGCACTCCTGCGCACCATGGCAACAATGCCAAACCAAGCCGCATATTGCGCACCATGGCAACAATGCCAAACCAAGCCGCATCTCGCGCACCATGGCAACAATGCCAAACCAAGCCGCATCTCATGCACCATGGCAACAATGCCAAATCAAGCCGCAATACTGCGCACCATGGCAACAATGCCAAATCAAGCCGCATACTGCGCACCATGGCAACAATGCCAAACCAAGCCGCATACTGCGCACCATGGTAACAATGCCAAACCAAGCCGCACCCTGCGCACCATGGCAACAACGCCAAATTCCAAGCCGCTATGCCTTTGGCCCACGCCAAACATAGCGCCCTAGGTTTGCAAGACTTGCAACTAGGTCAACATGGCCGCACGTGCCATTGGCACATGCCAACACGTGCCGCAAGCCATATTTCTAAGCCGCTATGCCTTGGGCCCACGCCAAACATAGCGCCCTAGGTTTGCAAGACTTGCAACTATGTCAACATGGCCGCACGTGCCATTGGCACATGCCAACACGTGTCGCAAGCCATATTTCCAAGCCGCTATGCCTTTGGCCCACGCCCAACATAGCGCCCTAGGTCTGCAAGACTTGCAACTAGGTCAACATGGCCGCACGTTCCATTGGCACATGCCAACACGTCTCGCAAGCCATATTTCCAAGCCGCTATGCCTTTGGCCCATGCCAAACATAGCGCCCTAGGTTTGCAAGACTTGCAACTAGGTCAACATGGCCGCCATGCCATTGGCACATGCCAACACGTGTCGCAAGTCATATTTCCAAGCCGCTATGCCTTTGGCCCACGCCCAACATAGCGCCCTAGGTTTGCAAGACTTGCAACTAGGTCAACATGGCCGCACGTGCCATTGGCACATGCCAACACGTGTCGCAAGCCATATTTCTAAGCCGCTATGCCTTGGGCCCACGCCAAACATAGCGCCCTAGGTTTGCAAGACTTGCAACTAGGTCAACATGGCCGCACGTGCCATTGGCACATGCCAACACGTGTCGCAAGCCATATTTCCAAGCATCTATGCCTTTGGCCCACGCCCAACATAGCGCCCTAGGTCTGCAAGACTTGCAACTAGGTCAACATGGCCGCACGTGCCATTGGCACATGCCAACACGTGTCGCAAGCCATATTTCCAAGCCGCTATGCCTTTGGCCCACGCCAAACATAGCGCCCTAGGTATGCAAGACTTGCAACTAGGTCAACATGGCCGCACGTGCCATTGGCATATGCCAACACGTGTCGCAAGCCATATTTCCAAGCCGCTATGCCTTTGGCCCACGCCCAACATAGCGCCCTAGGTTTGCAAGACTTGCAATTAGGTCAACATGGCCGCACGTGCCATTGGCACATGCCAACACGTGTCGCAAGCCATATTTCCAAGCCGCTATGCCTTTGGCCCACGCCCAACATAGCGCCCTAGGTTTGCAAGACTTGCAACTAGGTCAACATGACCGCACGTGCCATTGGCACATGCCAACACGTCTTTGCAAGCCATATTTCCAGCCGCTATGCCTTTGGCCCACGCCAAACATAGCGCCATAGGTTTTCAAGACTTGCAACTAGGTCAACATGGCCGCACGTGCCATTGGCACATGCCAACACGTGCCGCAAGCCATATTTCTAAGCCGCTATGCCTTGGGCCCACGCCAAACATAGCGCCCTAGGTTTGCAAGACTTGCAACTAGGTCAACATGGCCGCACGTGCCATTGGCACATGCCAACACGTGCCGCAAGCCATATTTCTAAGCCGCTATGCCTTTGGACCACGCCAAACATAGGGCCCTAGGTTTGCAATACTTGCAACTAGGTCAACATGGCCGCACGCGCCATTGGCACATGCCAAACACACACGCTGGTAGCCTAACTTGCAAACCGTGCAACCTACCACCAAGGCATTCCGCACATGCCAAACACACACGCCGGTAGCCTAACTTGCAAACCGTGCAACCTACCACCAAGGCATTCTCGCACATGCCATTGGCACATGCCAAACACACACGCCGGTAACCTAACTTGCAAAACTGTGCAACCTACCACCAAGGCATTCCGCACATGCCATTGGAACATGCCACACGCGCGCCACTAGCGGCGCCACTTGCACTCAAGATGTAACCAACACTCGAGACATCGACACAAAGCGGGGATGCTTCTTTAGGGTTTTGGTTTGGCGGTCACAGCATGCAGCGTACACTACGCTCACATTAAGAAAGCGCGAAAAGGAATAAAGTGGTCAAATAAAAGAGGAAATAATGGTGAAAAACGTTTTCGCCCATTAAACCATGCGGTTACCACCTCCTCCCATTATTTCACCCTTTACTCTCTTCCTTCATGAGGCCAGGGCGTTTCAATCTCTACTTGTATAAATAGGTCTTACCTATTTCCACCCGGACAACAAGTCTCGGTCAGGAGAAATATACTACACTTACACTCTCAGAAAGGCAACTTTGCAAGCTCTCCCAAAAGCTTCTATCTCTTGCAAGCTTCCTAAGCTTTCACTTTCTGATACAAGTCGAGATACTACTCTCCTCAACACCTTTCTTTGCTTCCCTCCCCAAATCAACCCTTCTCCTCCACTTTGTGACCGAAGCAAGTCTGGAACGACCATTTCTTGGTTTAGGCCGGACTTGTACAGATCGATCTCTCGAATTTATAAAGTGCTCACGTGCAGCACATTTGTTTAGGGTTTGAATCAATTTCTCACTCACCCACCGAAATTACCGAAATCAGCAAAAACGATTTTCACCCATAAATAGCAGCGTACACTACGCTCACATTAAGAAAGCGTGAAAAGGAATAAAGCGGTCAAATAAAAGAGGAAATAATGGTGAAAAACGTTTTCACCCATTAAACCATGCGGTTACCACCTCCTCCCATTATTTCACCCTTTACTCTCTTCCTTCATGAGGCCAGGGTACGTTTCAAATCTCGACTTGTATAAATAGGTCTTACCTATTTCCACCAGACAACAGGTCTCGGTCAGGAGAAATATACTACACTTACACTCTCAGAAAGGCAACTTTGCAAGCTCTCCCAAAAGATTCCATCTCTTGCAAGCTTCCTAAGCTTTCACTTTCTGATACAAGTCGAGATACTACTCTCCTCAACACCTTTCTTTGCTTCCCTCCCCAAATCAACCCTTCTCCTCCACTTTGTGACCGAAGCAAGTCCTGGGCGGCCATTTCTTGGTTTAGGCCGGACTTGTACAGATCGATCTCTCGAATCTATAAAGTGCTCACGTGCAGCATATTTGTTTAGGGTTTGAATCAGTTTCTCACTCACCCACCGAAATTACCGAAATCAGCAGAAACGATTTTCACCCATAAACATGTACGTTTCAATCTCGACTTGTATAAATAGGTCTTACCTATTTCCACCAGACAACAAGTCTCGGTCAGGAGAAAAATACTATACTCTCAGAAAGGCAACTTTGCAAGCCCTCCCAAAAGCTTCCACCTCCTGCAAGCTTCCTAAGCTTTCACTTTCTGATACAAGTCAAGACGCTACTCTCCCAAAATTATTCTGGCCTCAACACCTTTCTTTGCTTCCCTCCCCAAATCAACCCTTCTCCTCCACTTTGTGACCGAAGCAAGTCTGGAACGGCCATTTCTTGGTTTAGGCCGGACTTGTACAGATTGATCTCTCGAATCTACAAAGTGCTCACGTGCAGCACATTTGTTTAGGGTTTGAACAAGTTTCTCACTCACCTACCGAATTTACCGAAATCGGCTGAAACGATTTTTACCCATAAACACCTACGTGTTTAGAAAAAGTAACCGACCTACACTTTCAGATGAGTTCGGTTACATGTTCTTCACACAAGGTAGCCGAACAATCCCAAATCTACTTAACAAATTCACATTTTTTTGAAAATTTGGACCAATTCAACCAACATTATCTAAGTTTAGAGCATATCTGGGAACCCAAATAGTCTTCCTCCGGTTGTGGTTGGTAAAATCCATCGTTTTCATCTTGAGATTGGCTTTGGGGAAGAATACATTCACCATCTAAGAAATAATTCATCACTTGAATAGTCTAGCTTAGTGAACTCAAAAAAAATAAATTATTTTCCATGTTTTTCTTCTTCATCTTCTCTAACTTTTCTCTCTCAATAATTCTACTTCTTTTTGAAAAATATGATTTTTTAATCTCAAATCTTTATTCAAAATCATTTCACTAATCACACTAATTAATATTAACACTAACTAATCATTAACCAAAAATAATCAGAGGGTAATTTAGGTATTATCATAAATATCTAGATAAGGGGTGACCTAGATTTACTTCTAATATCTTACCCAAAATAAAAGAATGGTCCCCCAAAAAAAGGCTGGTCCCCAAAAAATGGTTGTAAAAAAAATCCTACCAAATCAAGGGACGGGCTATAGCCCGGGTTAGCCCCTTGCTAGGCCCGTCCCTGGTTGAGGCTGAGCAATCATCATTTGTATTCACGCAAAGTTCACCCATGGAAATTAATAACCAACTACAGAAACGATTCTCGCAGTCTCTCCCATTACATGGTTCATGCAAAGTTCACCCATCATTTGTATTCACGCAAACTCTCTTTACATACCGCCTCTACAGACGACCTTAAAACAACCACTCACAATGTTCTCACCGGTGGGGCCCAAAAGTGGCCCATGATACATATGTATCAAAAAGGTGGAAAACAAAAAGGAAGTGCCAAAAATCAAAAACCTTAATTCATGTGATCCTCGTTACATTCCCCACCCTTTCTTTCAACTCCAAGAGATGCGCTCTGTGAGCTTGTTAAATCGGTAGAGGTTCAGGATTCCATCTTGGTCCTCCTACACAACTTTTTTATAAAGCAAGATCGAAAATGCTTCCTATCCCCCACCCCCCTTCCCCCACTCCCTTCCCCCGCCTATGTGTCAAGCATCTATCGGTTAAGTCTAATAATAATGGGACCCCCTGCTAATCTCAATCCAGGAATCAAGGGTTAAAAACAATGACACATAATGGGGGAAAGGATTGGGGAAAGGGAGTGGGGGAAGTGTAGCACTAGGGTTTCTGAATCTTGATCAGTAACATCTGTACGTGTTCCCTTTCTGTCATATTTTAATTACAAAAATAGAGGGTATATATAATATTATTTATTTATAGTATTTTATGAGTATAATTGTATGGATTTGACATCTGAAAAGATACTGATAATCTGAGAACTGTATCTTAATTACTGAATCTTGATCAGTAACATCTGTACGTGTTCCCTTTCTGTCATATTTTAATTACAAAAATAGAGGGTATATATAATATTATTTATTTATAGTATTTTATGAGTATAATTGTATGGATTTGACATCTGAAAAGATACTGATAATCTGAGAACTGTATCTCCTCTGCTGAGGCAGTACGAACAAATATGCAAGTGGCTGGCAGCCTCAACTTGAGCCAATCTCATGTCAATTAAAAACTACCAGTACATCAATCTGCCAAAGTGTGATCGATTTTTCCATCTTGTCCACTTTTTATTGATAGGGAAACATATGAACTAATGGCCAAGGAACTATGCCATCTCACTACTGTCTGTATACTCTTGTCACGACTCAACGGGTAATGTGCATCCTTATTGGTCTATTTTGAGGTGTGCAAAATTATATCCCTGCTCTGGATACAGAAAGACACGGATATTATGGTCTACACCCGACCCGGATAATCCCTAACCTAGAATACATATATGTAGAAGTACTATAAAAGGCTGCTCCACGGGGGTAAAGAAGCAGAAGATGTTGCGGCTACCAGAGTAGGGATTTGGTGGATGTCTTCTTGGGTTTACCAGTGAAATCAATCTTAAGTTAACCTTGGCGTACACTACCTTAAAATCTTCTTTGACGTGGGATTAAAAAGTTAAATTATTCAAAACAGATTTGAAACCCTAATCTACCAAGCTAGAACGGTAGCACCGGAAGTATGATTTTATTGAGTCTCCACTCTCTAAGAACTCCGAAGCGGAATTGGAGGAAGAAGCAGAAACACCAATAATGTCAAGCATTCCAGAAGAAATCTACCATGACATCTTGGTGAGACAACCAGCGAAATTGTTACTTCCATGTGAGTGTGTTTGCAAGAATTGGTTTAAACTAATTTCAGATCCTGGTTTTGTTAAATCCCACCTTCATCTTGCTCTTACCACTGCATCTGGAAATAATAACCCTAACATATGCATATCTTCTGGGAAGAAAATCTACACCATAAAATATGATTCATTATATCCTCAACATCTCTGAAAGATTTTAAAGATAATAATGCTGTTGAGATGTATTGCCCTTTCGATTCTTTAAATTATGTTGAATTGTTGGGTTCTTATAATGGTGTGGCTCTCCTATGGTTTACGAATAATAAGTCCTACGCCGAGAAGGGATTACTCTGTCTTTGGAACCCAGTTACTAGAGAATACAAACAGATACCTGAGTCGCCAAATGAATGGAAATCGGCATGTACGCTTTTGGTTATGATCAAAAGATTGACACGTACAAAGTGTTCGAAACTGTGGAGGTGGAAAGAAATAAATCGTATGAATTTAGTGCTGGAACTATGAAGTTTGTACAAACTAAATCGTATATAGTTAATGTTTACACATTGAAATCTAACTCATGGACAAGCATTCAACCAATTCCTTATAAGTTTGTTGTTAAACTGGAGTTCTTGTTAATGGATCTCTGCATTGGTTAGCTCACACTGGTTGTGGGATAAACTCCATAATCTCCTTGGATGTTACCAATGAGAGGTTTGAAGAAATGAAATTTCCAAAAGAAATTCTGGAGGAAGGTAATAGGTTTAAGATTCTGGGAGTGTTGGAAGGTTTAAGTTATACATGTTTTGAAGTATGGATGATGCAGGAATATGTATGGAGTTCAAGAATCTTGGACTGTTAAAGTCTACGGGCATCCAACTCAAAACCAATTGGCCATGAGTGGAGAGGCCCTAAGGGATTATAAACCGCAGGATCTTAGATTGCCCTGACAATGTGGGACTAATAATCGTAACACGCCCCCTCACGTGTAGCCTAGTTGGGTCTAACACGTGGACAGTTAAATCGGGTGACGTGGAGTAAAGGCGCGGTCAAATGACTCGTCGCAAATAGTCTGCTCTGATACCATGTTAAAGTCTGCGGGCATCCAACTCAAAACCAATTGGCCATGAGTGGAGAGGCCCTAAGGGATTATAAACCGCAGGATCTTAGATTGCCCTGACAATGTGGGACTAATAATCGTAACACGCCCCCTCACGTGTAGCCTAGTTGGGTCTAACACGTGGACAGTTAAATCGGGTGACGTGGAGTAAAGGCGCGGTCAAATGACTCGTCGCAAATAGTCTGCTCTGATACCATGTTAAAGTCTGCGGGCATCCAACTCAAAACCAATTGGCCATGAGTGGAGAGGCCCTAAGGGATTATAAACCGCAGGATCTTAGATTGCCCTGACAATGTGGGACTAATAATCTCAACATGGACTAAATGTCACGTCATTACCCATAAAAGTGTGATGAAATTTCCTCCTTTATGTAAAATGTGGTCTATCAAAAATGGTGAGATTCTTCTAAAGAAGGAATACGAAAATTTAGTTTTATATGATCCAAGGCACTCAAGCGGTAAAGACCTAAAAATTGTTTATTTAAAAGTCGTTGATGTAGAGAATCTTGTTGAAAGCCTAGTATCCCTCAACTCTGGTACTTTTACGGGGACAAAGAACAACAGAAGAAATGGTACAAAGATGTTAAAGAAGAACGATTGAAGAATAATCCAAACACGAAGATGTTGAAGAAGAATAACTGAATTATATGTCGCCAGTCCTTATATATGTTTTGTTATGGCTGTTGGTTGTCTGCAACTATTTTGATTCTTTTAATCATCCAATCTTAGGAGTTTTTTTTTTTTGGAAAAGATAAAATTCATTCAAGAAAGTGCTGAGAAAGCACTTAAAACTTACAACAAAAACATGCCAGAAACTATAAAGATACACGAAAGCTTTTCCCTAATACAAGATACCACCGATTATCGTTTAAACGCCCGCCAATCATGGATGAAATCTGCAAACTTGATTTGCTTAAAGGAAATATGAACACTTGCCCAACTGAATAGAGAAGCTTTCACTTGAAGGATAACTTAGGAGTTGATATACTGCAATTGCAATATCATTTTAATTATTACATCCCATTCTTCAGATTTGTAAAAGGATATATAGTAGTAGGATTATAACCACAATTATTCATCAAAAATAAAATAAAAAATTGTAAAGGGGTGACTTCAATTCGCAACGTAAAAACAAATCCGTTGTATTTCCTGATCGGTTTGGTTGATAGAGTTATACAGTCTTCTTTTGTGAGATTTTCACATGGAAACCATCCTTGACAGATAAACAAGGCCATCGAACAGCTTGTCCTCCTTTGACTTTTGTCCAACTGACACGATTTTGTAGACATGATTCATAATTTCATTAAACAGAGTGTTGATGGGAATACAAGTAAATTATTAGAAGTATTAGCGTTTGCATATAATATAATACCTGAATTTGGTGACCAAAACATGAAAAAATACAGACATTAAAACCTTTGTGAACTCTGTGCCAGCACAGTTCCTTTTCCCTCCCCCAAATGGAATGAAACTTTTTCCAATAATATTAGATCCAATGTCCTACAGTTTAAACAACACCAATCAAACCAAATTATTGAACTGTAAAATAAGGTGTCCTTTTGATTTACTTAAAAAAGAAAACATTTGTAGTTAGTGATGTCACGGAACATACATTCCATCTCCAAGGGTTAAAAGAGAGGGGATCCTTAAATTTGTCTGGGTTCATATGTATTGCTGTTTGAACAACCATGATTATCCAGCCTTTGGGAATTACATATCCTACAAGAAAAACATTATCACAATATTTTTTTGGCGGGTCAAATCATTAGTATTTTTTATACGAGCCAAAAAGAGGACGTCGTATATTCTTACCATTTATATATACATCTTTAGTGGCCTTTCTGAGTATCCCCGGTACAGCATTTGTCATCCTAAGTGTTTCGTTGATAACCTGGAGGTATATATATTCTCCCATATATTATATACATAGTTAGCTAAGTGATTCATTGGTGGTAGAATTCTGTCTATGTAAGTGTTTCATCCGTACCTTAGGCGTAAAAGTCATTGATTTGTATTCTTGCCATGTAAGTGGAGAATCAACATTTTCTCGGTTATTAATAATGGTCTGATGCTCCTTCTGATAGACAATGAAAAGGTAAATCAGAAAGTAGACGAATTCTGACTTCATTAATTACACTTTTTTATTCTTTGATTAACCATTAAAAAAGGGTATAGTACAAACCAATAATTCTTCCAGAACCAAAGGTGTTTGCTGGTCTGATAGAAACATCATAGCAACTCTGAAAGCTGTGGAAACTGTTTCAAAGCTAGCAAAAACAGTTGCAATCATTATAACAGCTGCTAATTCTTCGGTCATGAATTCCTCCTTTTTAACATCATCGATGAGTTGATCTACAAAATCCCCTTTACGTTCTTCGGTTGAGTTTTGTCTCTCGCGTAAGATGTCCTTCATTAGTTCCAGCACTTTCTTCTGGTTCTGGTCAAACACAAGTACATACAGAAAGTAAACTGAGTCGTAGTTATGATTGCTCTAGCTAGTTGTGTATCAAATATTTAACGAATCGTACGAACCTTCATACATCTGTGGAAAGTAGTACCCGGTACGTTAAGTGGAATGTTGATGATACCTTTTATAAATTCAGACAACATCTGAACCAAATTATGTGTGGACTTAGTAGTATCATAGCTTAGCAGTTCCTTTAGCACCAACTCGATTATCATCTGTTGACAGAAACCCACCAAGCATAAGAACAATGAACTTCACGGTTAATTTTTTTTTTGCAGGATTGAAGCTAAGCAGTGTATATATATAAATATGAATTTACGTACAATGGCGGTGCATTCCTTAACTTCAACGGAAAGTTGAGTCGACCAGGAATTTAAGGCTTCATTCGCCACCAATTCAAATTTATGGAACAACTTGTCTTTCAATCTTTCATTGCCAACGTAACTGAGAAATAGATTTTTAAGATACTTGTGAATGTAAGCAGTTGCTGTTGAGTTTATTAGAGCCGCTCCTAGAAAGTTATCAAATGAGTCCATGTACCACAAATGAACTGACTTCCCTTCTTCCATGAATACATAATTGCTGACCTCTGGATCTGTCGTTATAACCATCTTTTTACCTGCCAAACTAGTTTTGAACAGCTTCCCGTACCTGCAAATCAATTTTTCATGAGAAATCTCATATACTGGAAAGCCTAAAAAACGCATACTGGCAACCGATCAATAGAATGTTACTTGGCAACTCTCTTCTTTATGAAAGGTGGCGTATCTAATGAGTAACTTGGGATCAAGAATTGAATGGTCTCTCCTATTAGAGGGAATCCCATTGAACCCGGCGGAAGTCTTCCATATTTGCACGTCGGGTTCCTCCACCTATAGGCATAATGGGTAAAACTGATTGTTGCTAAAGTTATTAAAAGCAGTACAACAGACCACATGTTGTCAACTCCGTTCAAAATTAACATTTTTATCGATAAGTGGTGCGGGCGTTCTATGCGAAAATAATGCACACCCCCTGGATTATACAATGGCTCGAGAACCTGTAAACAAAAACAAATCAAGTTGATATTTGTCATGAAAGAAAAATATAATAGGAGTACTTATATACGAGATTACATGTCGTCCACATGTTTTACACATGGATACTTCAATTATTTTAGTTTGGAGAGGTTAAACGCTTAAAATCTTTTTGAAGACCACATTATGTCAATTTTAATGATGACAACGGCAACGTGTTGGACCAACATGTTGGTTGAGAACTTAAAGGCATATCAGATGGCTGGTTATAAATACGCCACAGTGCGCGCATACTCGATCCCACAAGGCGCTCCCCTATCCATTCAATTTAGTTAGCTGGATAATTTTATTGATTCCAATTAATGGTGCTTGATCCCTGCAGTATGATAAACCTATTTGATACAACTTGCATCAGACTTTTTAATGGTGGGCGATGAAAGAATTGAATGAGATTGGCAAGTAGTTGTTTACTAAATAAATAATGGGCAATTTAGTGGGGTGTCTTGATTTAAGACATTGGGTAATTTAATGGGGTCTCTTCATCAGTGACACTTACAGTTAAAATAAATCTTTATCAAAGCTGTCATGACGTTTGGTAAACTATAATTTAAAAAGCATTGTGCAATTAACTAGGAACCTCCTAGAATTTAGCCGTCTTCTTTGATCTAAACTAGGAAACTCACGTTTCCTTACAATTCTCCACCTCGGATCATGCATTCATGCATGAGAACTTATTTTTGTCATCAACTTGTTATCCCTCCATCTTGGCTTGCATGAAAGCCTGAAAATCGATTGCACCATCATCCGACAAACACAAAGGAAGGCTTGCATACATATCCTTAATAGGAATCAAACCAAAATGTAGTTCACCCAAATTGTTCCGTAGAACCTCCACCATAAAAGAGCGAACCAAACTTGAACGTCACCAACTCAGACTTAACAATCCAACCTACTGGTGATTGTAAAAATCTCCACAACGGTGAAAAAATCTCCACCATCTCAACAAATCAACATCATATGATCATCCGTTATGCAACATCTTGAGAAACACCTTACTCCTTTGTATTCATAACTCCACATTGATTGGCATCATTCTAGGTGTATTGCATGCCAACTTAATCGAGACCATATACCATTGTTACCCATATGCTTCCATCGAACTTAGTTACCGTCATTATGCGCCCTTGAGCCTTCGCCACCTCCGAACTTGCTTTATACTACGAACAAAGCTCTGTCTTGGCTTTCCTTGCTCCACCTGAGTCAATCTTACTCTCTTACAAGCCACTAACTCCAAGTTGCGCACTACATTAGTTAGGGTTGACATCCATAACTACTCGATAAGCAAATGAAACTACCACAGTAGCCTCCATGTTTCTGCCTAAGCATTACCTTAGCAGAACCATAGTCTTCATCTTCGTATCTAAACTCCAGCCGAGTCAATTTCTTATTTAAACAACTGATCACATACTAGCTCTTTTCCATGATCATGTCCTCCAAAACGAGTTAACAAGAAACCTTGCGTTAGTTTGTCATAAACCAACCTTCATGTTATCTTCCAAGAATCTAACCATCTTGTATGTACCAAAGCATATTGAGCATGATTCTAACTGTGCACCAAATACAACCGATCCATGGATCATTGCCACTGCGTGCCAGTCTCGAGCTCATATCTATGAATCTTTCTTTACGAGCCTATCTCCGATTGGATTATGATTCTACGACCATATTTCCCCAATTGAGTTTTACTCCTTCAAAAAACTCATCATATCTTCAACTAATGCATACATACCATACTAAATATGTCCAGCTTCACAGATTCTTCAACATATGACACACCAATCATCTTCATCACTTCAGCAACCTCAACGGGCTTTGACAACAATGTCCCTTTTACGAGCTTTAACATAATTGTCAAGATAGTCTTTTATCAATTTCTTAGCAAGCATTTAGTTTCGACTTCGCGAGAATCAAACCACAACATAGTAAGACTTGGATAACACTGTGACTAATGTCGAAGAATTCATTGTTACCGTCGTAACAATACATAATGTCATACATTATTTCTTGTGCATATCCCATTCCGAATCTTACTCCAAACGTACACCAACATTTCGAAATCTGATAATCCGTCCTCCACAGAAAGACCCAATCGCACATAGCCATAATCTGAAACCTTTGGTAACTTCCTCAAGCTCCAAGCAATTCAAGACGTTGTTATGTTTATCTTTTCATGTTATCTAGAGAAAATAACTTGACGGAAACTATATCGTTGTTGAACCAAATTTCTCAATAAAAATATCTACCTTCATCTCTACAGGCTCCGTCACTATTGAAATTAATTTCAATAACTGTAGCAGACAAACAAACCCTTAAATATTATCATTGTTATAATGTATCTTTCTCCAACAGAAAGTATCACATTGATCTTCGAGAAATCAAATAGCCAATGGATAATAAAGGTTGATGAAAAACACGCCGAAATTGTATCCCTTCTCAAATTCGTGCAACATGTTTTCTCCAAGTAGTATGCGCTAGATTAAATAGCCACACCACCACATACATTACGTAGTATTGTATCTATATTCTTTAAACTCTTGAAGTGTCCAAGCGATACCCTTTTAATTCCTCACAACGGGTCTTCACCAAAGTAGGAACGTATCTGCAACATAAATAGACCAACCTGTTTCCTCAGACGGTCTTGCACTTTAACTAGCTCCGATCGACTTCAAATGGTGCACAATCAAACAAATCTTCGACTGAACGTCATCGGAAAGAATCAAAAGATCAAAAACTATCTAGCTTCTCCATCTGAAAGAGTACGAGAGAAACTCCAGAAAACATTGTTTTACCTGACACAACATCAAACTCAACACAGATAAACAAACCCTAGAAAATGTGTTGACAAACTTCTTCTTATACAATATAATAAGAAACCATAGCTCCACCACAAACAATATCACATCGCATCCAACGATCCATGTCCTGCAACTTATTTGTAGCTACATGCTTCAAATACTAAGACTGAAAATCAAACTCTTCACTTTGGAACATATCAAACCCTGGCCAACGATCAATACTTTCAAATTGAAACCTACTAAGAGATTTCCCAGATCCTTATTGTAACAAACAATTAAGGCAGAACGAGTATGAATTCATCTTCACATTCTTCAACTTCAGGTTAAAGAAACTCAGCAACATGATCCAGATGATGACGATTGATATAACCAAATTACTGTTTCCCATGGTATGGACCAATAATGAGACTTTGACATGATTATATTTCATATTTACTTCCACAAACATACAAACCAATATTTGTATCTCAGCTACGATACTCTTGCCTTCTTGTGTCTTGCCAAGCAAACACTGATTAATTGAAAGCCAAATCTACGTAGGTCTTTCAAACAGTTCACAAGAACATAGTACGAATTATAAAGAATAAATAAACTTACTTCAAGCCATGTCAATGTCAAATCTACAATATAGAGCACCAAAATATCAAGACCATACATCTTGACCACATCAAATGCAGATCACCTGATATAATCCCATTCCTTCAGAAGTACACTTTACTTTGCTTTGTTCCCATGAACTGATGAAATCAAATCCTACACATTCTTAATAACATCAAACTCCGCATCTTCGGAAGCTGTAACATCAAATCCTCACATACTTGATGAAACCAAATCCTTGTCTTCAAAAATTTTCTTCTACCAGAAAACCAAAAACTTCTCTCTTCAAATCTTTTATCCAACCTAGGGCTCTGATACCAATTGTTGGGGTTCAGAGCCATCTACGTGTTAATCTTGCGGAAACATATTAGCTAACAAGAAACACTTGATCTCTCGGATTGCTCCATAAACCTTACTATGATCTAGGATAAGAAGAAGAGAAAGAGAACCACAAAGATGCAAGCCATAAACAAACCAACAAAAGTAAAGTACTCACGAATTTAACGTGGTTATTGTCTACATCCACCAAACGGCTACAACCTCTTTAATCATTATAGAATCACCACTGAGAATTACACAACTGATTGAATAAATCAATCCATCGACTCACCACAACGTGACCGAACACAAGAACTCTCACAAGCACTTTATAAGATCAAAAGTAGTGTCTTCACTTATACGAGATAACGTTTACCACATTATCTACCACAACAAGATGATCTTCTCTGCACACCCTGATATAGATTACCATGGACGCCTTTAGCTCAACACCAATAATCTAATCCAGCACCACCAAGATGATCTTATCCTCAACAAGATGTCTTACCAACATCTCCATATGAATACTCCATAACGACATATCTTCCAACATCGATAGGTATCCTATAAGCACCATAATGATGTATTCCATCCACCATTAGGTCTCTCACATAACCACCTCAATAGGTGGGATGAATCCCTCACATCTCTACGAGATTTACATTGAGGATTCCATGACTAAAACACTTAGCCTAGACCCCCTTATATAGGAGTCACAAACTTGGTTCCCAAGGAAACCATGGTCAATTAGGAAACCCATCTTATATATGGAAGTTGTCCTAAACCAGCTACGTTTCCCAAACGGAGCCTTTCCGGAACCTCCTAGAATTTAGCCGTCTTCTTTGACCTAAACTATGAAACTCACGTTTCCTTACAGGTTCGTTCTCTTCACTTGAAACGTGAGAGCCAGAAGAGATATAAGAATTGAAAAGGATAAACAACCAAGCTGAAAAGAGAGAGAAATATCAGTATTCTTCATCTGTCGCGGGTATAATATGGGCGATCTCAACCATCCTTTTTTCCCCAATCAATGGTTGACGAGGCACTGTAAAAACTTGTTAAAATGAAGCATGTCATCCGATCCTCTCTCTTGAGTTAATACTCCCTCCATCCCAAATTAGATGAGCTAGTTGGTTTTAAATTTTGTCCCAAATTAGATGAGCTATCTCTATAATCATGGAGATATTTCTAAAATTACCCTTTTAATTGATTATTGTTACTATAAGAAATACGTATAATTTGATAGCCATGTTTATATTCATTAAGTAAGTGTTTTAAAATGTTTTTCAACAGCATAAAGTTTATGAAAAACCGTGGTATGGTTTAAGAGATGAATAGTTTCTAAGTTTTATTAGTTATTATCCAAAAAAGGTATAATTATAAAAAAATATTTAAATATACTCTCCTTTCCTCCTTGCCTTAAAAATTGTGCAAACTACAACTAACTCATCTAATTTGGGATGGGACGGAGGGAGTATATAATTAAGATGACAAAACTATATTTTGTTGATCGGAACCGTTTATTTTGTGCGATCTCTTTAACGGAGCGTGAGTAAAAGTCTGATTGTATTTTCCTTAGAGCATCCATAGTCGTGGAGTATAACCAAATTTTTTGGTAAAAAACAGACGCAGTGGAGGCGGACTAAACACCAAAGACCGGACTATTACCAAAACCCAGACTGTATTTAGTCTTTAGTCTGGTCTTTAGTCGGGCGTAAATTAAAGTTGCGCCTGATGGGGCGTAACTCAAAGTTACGCCCGGATTAAAAAAAAAAAAACAAAACAAAAAAAATGGGACGCAATTTAGAATCACGCCTGATTGGGGCGTAACTCAAAGTTGCGCCCCAACAATTAAAAAAAATAAAATAAATGGGGCGCAATTTGGAATTGCGCCCAATGGGGCGTAACTTTGAGTTACGCCCCAACAATAATAATAAAAAAAAAATGGGACGAGATTTGGAATTGCGCCTGACCAAATTTTAGTCTCCCTCCACTGCGTTACAACACGGACTAAACCCAAATTTTAGTTTTATTTTTACTCTTTGCTCTTTGGTTATGGTCGCACCACTGCATTTGCTCTTAGAAGCCTATCTCGCGGCGGTTCATATCTTGAAAAGGCAACAATTGAAAACATACTGTGGTATACAGCCATGGCTGAAAACGACAATAAAAATTCTTAAAGGCGTGGGTGTCTACAAAAGATGGCTACTGTTTAGCTAAATGGGGATCAAATAAATACTAATAGTAGTACATCTTAAAGGCGTGGGTGACTATAAATGGGGATCAAAATAAATACTAATGATAGTACAGTACTGTACAATGTGCTGTCGAGACGTTATGGCTGAAAATAGAGCATAATTAATTTTCTATTTTTTTTTGCCGACACTAAAAAAATCTAAACATGATTAATTAAATCATCCTACAACCTTGATTATTTTTTAAAATGCAATTTTCACAAATAATTGTGTACCTATATTAAGCCCAACTTACTTGTTTTCATGATAATTAATTAACTCTTTTTCCTTCTTTTCTACAGCACTAGTTCGATCATTTTGGTTTTTAAAATGAATAAATCCTAGCTACCTTGACCAAAATAAACCACTGGGGAGTTGGGTAGGTGTCGAATTCCCAAGCTATATGTTAGGACTCAAGACTTCCTATCCCGCGCTAATATATGTCAAAAATAAATAAAATCTTGATCAAAACAGTTCATCATTATACTTTCAAAAAGTGAAATATAAATTTTAGGGTTTAGTTTTTGGTTATTTAATTATTGTCAAATGGCAAATATGATCACGGCTCTCGCAGCCTAGAAGGTTTCAAGAAAGATCCAAAATTAATCATTTCAGTCCACCCCATCCACTCGTTGGTTTTGCCGTCAAAAAGCAGTATCGTACAAATCTCTACTCTACTTGCTTCGCTTCCTTATTAGCTGCTCCAAGCTTAAGAAAAATATATCTCCAGGTTGATGCATAGTCGTAAATCATGGTTGATCGCCGGGAAAAAGAAAAAGTGCCATTTTACAAGTTATTCTCATTTGCAGACAGATACGATCTGTTGATGATGTTCGTCGGGACAATCTCTTCTGTGGGAAGCGGTGTCGGCATGCCGATCATGATGGTCCTGGTTGGTCAGTACATTGATGCCTTCGGAAGTTCCGACCCTTCTACTATTGTTCATTACGTACTCAAGGTAATTTTGCGTCCATTTTAGTTTTTATAATAACAGTTCAATCCTCTGAAAATGGGGTGAATCAGGTTGAGATTTTTCATTGATCGATCATAGATGATCATACGCATAATTTAATTGTAGGTCACGTTGAAAGGTGTGTACCTAGGCGTTGGAGTCGGGCTTGCTACATTTATGCGTAAGAGAGCGTGATTTTTCTAACGCCTTTGTCAAACGATTTGAGAGAAATTTTTTTTTTTAATTTGATAAGGTCGTGATTTTTGCTTCACATACTGTAGAGATGTCTTGCTGGATTATAAGTGGAGAAAGACAAGCAAGAAGGATGAGGGTTGCATATCTAGAAGCTGTCCTCAAACAAGACATTACATTCTTCGACATGGAAACTACCGGTGAGGTCATTGGGAGCTTAAATGCGGACACTGTACTTATTCATGATGCCATTGGTGACAAGGTAACATTCTATCAATTGGATCAATTTTTCTTACACAAAATTGGTCAAAAACACCAAAATCAACAATTCCTGGGTGAAAAAGACACTTAGGTTTTGATATTGTTTAAATAGCCAAAAATTAAAAAGATATTGTTCAAATGGACAAAAATATAAAAATAGCCTAGATGTAACCAGTTTCATCCTACCCGTTTTCAAATATTTTTTCTTGTTTTTAATTTATATCAGGATGTATCTAGTTTCATCCTTGCAATTTTCTAAGTTTAAGCCATGATGAATCCAGTTTTATCCTTGCTATTTTTCTTTAGGCTATTTCACCCGTACTAATTTTTCCTGGCGAGATTGGGGTATACTCAAACTAATTGGGGTATACCCAATAAGACAAAATCTGGTCATTATGAAGTAAAACCAAGCCACCCCTTAACCTTATTTTTTCTAAATGGCTAATATGCCCTTGGTTAATTAATACTAAAATTAGAGATTAGGTTAATTAATTGAGTTTAGATTAAAATTTTGAAATTTTGAATTCAGTAGATTAACCTTTTGATCCGTTTTATGAATTCGATTTCGATCCAAAAATTTTGGTTTTGAAAATGCATAAAGCCGGCAAGGTCGTGGTTTGAATAAGCTTCCGACCAAAAGTGGCCGGCAAGATCTTCATCGTCGACCTCGCCGACCAAAAGTGGCCGGCAAGCTCTTCATCGTCGACCTCGCCGGCCAAAAGTAGCTGGCAAGATCTTCATCGTCGACCTTGCCGACTTTTGTTTTTTGACATACAGGAGATGACACAAAAATTTATTGGCCGGGCAAGGTATTGAAAAAAACCCTTCCTATTGTTTTTGGCGGCGAGGTATTCAAAAATACCCTTCCTATTTGTATTTGGCCTAAGCAAGGTATTGAAAAAATATCCCGCCTTTGTTGAAAAATTCTGATCGCCGCATACCATGGTCTGTTATGAAAAGTCGGCAAGATATGCATGTTACGACCTTGCCGACCAAAAACACATAGATCATAATTTTCGATTTCTAACCTAATATAACAATCAAATCACACAACACAATGATGGGTTTGAGTTTAAACATCATTTATAGTCTTCTTTTCGTTGGTAGAGTCAACAATTTTTTTGGAAAATCAAAGTTGAAGATTTTTATATGGCTTTGGTTGATGGAAGATGAAGATGAAGATGAAGAAGAAGAAGAAGAAGAGAAGAAGATGAAATGAAGAGAATAAAAACTGATTTAGGGTAATTAAGATTATTAATGGGTAAGGGTAGTTTTGTAACTTACCCATTAGGCCTCCCCCTAAAACCCACAAAAAGTGTCCCTTTAAAATTGGGTATACCCCAATTAGTTTGAGTATACCCCAATCTCGCCAGGTAATTTTTACTCATCTATTTGAACCATATTTTAAAATTTTTTGGCTACATGACCCCTTTTCTGTTTTTCTTAGTAGTAAGCTAGTTGTGATGCCTGGATCTAATGAATACACGAATGAGTGACTTGTTTGGCTATGGATATATGTATGTTAGATATTGCCTGTTGTATATATGGAAGGCTGAGAATTCTGTCGGTGTTGTTTTGTAATTAGGTTGGGAAGTTCATACAATTCATGTCGACTTTCGTTACTGCAAATGCAATTGCATTTACAAAAGGTTGGCTGCTTTCGCTTTTGGTATTGTCATGCATTCCTCCGCTGGCAATTACAGGTGTCTTCATGTCCAAATACATATCGAGAATTTCGCTTCAAGGACAAGCAGCAAACGCGGAGGCTGCAGAAGTTGTGGAACAAATTTTAGGTGCTATACGAACCGTAGCATCTTTTACAGGAGAAGAGGATGCAAAACAAAAATATAACAAACTACTACGAAAAACATATGTTTTCATGTCAAGGCAAGCATTCGCTTCTGGTTTAGGAACTGGCATAGCGCTTTCATTTATATATAGTTTTGATGGACTTGCGATGTGGTATGGCTCGAAGTTAATCATCGAAAAAGGCTTCAATGGTGGGAATATCATCAACATTATTTTCTGTCTAGTAATAGGTGGAATGTAAGTAACCTTAATTTCATTAATATTTGCTGAATTATTTTTCAGATTCTATCTTACTCACCCGTTTTGGTCCTGATAATTGATAGTGCACTGGGTCAAGCATTTCCGTGCCTGAATGCATTCACTGCTGCGAAAACGGCGAGTTATAAGATGTTTCAAGTAATGGAAAGAAAGCCATTGATGAATATCTCAGAAACAAAAGGAATTATATTAGAAAACATCAAGGGGGAACTAAGTTTCAATGGAGTCTACTTCAGTTATCCCACAAGACCTGAGGTTCAAGTATTATCAGGTTTCTCACTGTACGTTCCGGGAGGAACAACATCAGCTTTGGTCGGAAAAAGCGGTAGTGGAAAATCTACAGTGATTAGTATTGTTGAGAGGTTTTATGATCCTCAAGCTGGAAACGTACTGATAGACGGTGTTAACTTGAAGGAATTACATCTTAAGTGGGTTAGGCAGAACGTTATTGCACTAGTAAGCCAAGAACCCATATTATTCTCAACTACAATAAAAGAGAACATCATCTATGGGAAGGAAAATGCAACTGATGATGATATTAAACAAGCAGTCAAGCTTGCAAATGCTGCAGATTTCGTTGAGAAGCTGCCTATGGTAACACTTAAACTCTACTGTTGCAAAGAAATAAAAACACTTACATGCTGACTCTTTTCTTGCTTTTGACAGGGAATTGAGACAATGATTAGTGGGATTCAGCTATCGGGTGGACAAAAACAGAGGATTGCTATTGCAAGAGCCATTTTGAAGAACCCAAAGATCTTACTGCTTGATGAAGCCACAAGCGCTTTAGATGTTAAATCGGAGAAGCTAGTGAGAGATGCTTTAGCATGCATTATGCTTAATCGAACAACTTTAATAGCCGCTCATCGTTTGACTACCGTCAAAGATGCCAAAACCATATCTGTAGTACATGAAGGAAAAATTGTTGAGCAGGGTAAGTTAAAGTTAGTATACCTTTTCCACTTTTCCGTGAAATCATTAGTTTGATTGGTGCATTGACATTGGCTTAGGAAACCATGAGGAATTGATCTTGAAACCCGATGGAGCCTACTCTCAGCTTATACGTCTTCAAGGAGATGCTTATAAAGTCGACCGTATGCCACCTTCAGATGATATTTGTGACGACGATACAAATATAAGATCTCTGAACATGAGTTCAATCAATTCGGTAGCTGACCGAGATATGAGCAAATTAGAAGATATGAACAACGTTGAAAGAAACAATCAAAAAGATCAATTATTACAACACGTTTCTTTTAAGCAATTAGCATATTATAACAAGCCAGAAGCGGTGATTTTACTGTTCGGATCAATAGCTTCGGTTATTCGAGGTCTAATACCACCAACCCTTGGATTCCTTTTCTCGAGAATATTCAAAACTTTTTATCAACCACCAGATGAGCTTCGAAGAGATTCAGTATTTTGGTCTTTAATGTTTGTCGTGCTGGGTTGTATTAGTCTCGGTATTATGCCAATGCAACAGTACTTGATAGGAATTGCAGGAGGTAAACTAGTCCAACGTCTGCGATCCATGTGTTTCAGAAAGCTAGTTCACCAAGAAATTAGCTGGTTTGATGACCCTGCAAATTCAAGGTAACATATCAGACATGTTTATTCATATATCTGCAATAACTCTTGCTCTATAGTAGTTTCATTTTCTGTTTCATTTTCAGCGGCGCAATTGAAACATGGTTATCTACGGATGCTTTGAGGGTTCAACACCTTGTCGGAGACTCATTGGCTTTATGGGTTCAGAACTTAACAACAAACATAGCAGCAGTAATCATAGCATTTACATCCAATTGGCAGTTAACACTAGTGATTCTTGCGGCATTTCCATTATTAGCTTCGGAAGGATACTTAAGAATGAAGTTTTCACAAAGCTCAAACAGTGATGACGAGGTCAGCAATTCGCCACTGTAAATTTGCCGTAGCTAGGGTGCACCTAAAATCTTAACCAATTTCGATATGTACATACATGTAGGTAAAGTATGAAGAAGCAAATCAAGTTGCATATGATGCTGTAGGAGGAATCCGCACAGTTGCATCGTTTAATGCAGAAGAAAAAGTTGTACATCTGTACCAGAATAAGTGCACAAATTTGATGGAACAAGGATTTCGACATGGATATATAAGTGGCATTTCCCTTGGCTTTGCTATGTTCATAATCTTCTCTGCTGGTTCTCTTTGTTTTTATGTTGGAGCACGTCTTGTGAAAGATGGGAAGGCCACTTTCGAGCAAGTTTTCAGGGTACATTAATGCATTTTCTTTTGGAAATGATGTCGTTCTAATCTTTAGGAAAAAGTCTCATTATAGTCTCTATTTCTAATGCGTCAAAAAAATTCTTTGCGTAGGTGATTTTGGTGTTGCTTGTTTCCGTTCTAGAAAATGCAGAAACTAATGGTATGGCTCCAGATTTCAGCAAAGCAAGGACTTCTGCTGCTTCTATTTTTAAAATTTTGTATAGCCAACAAAAGATTGATTCAAGCAATAACATGGGTATAACACTTGACAATGTAAGAGGTGATATTGATTTTAAAAACGTCAACTTTTCATACCCGGCACGTCCCAATGTACCAATCTTCACAAGTTTATGTTTGAGCATCCCTGCTGGAAAGGTAAGTACGTTTAACTGCATAAATGAACCATACTGAAATTCTTTTAACACTGTTATACTAACCGAATATTGATATTTCTAAATTTCTAAATGTTTACCAGACTGTTGCTCTTGTCGGAGAGAGTGGCTGTGGTAAATCAACAGTGATAAACCTATTGCAAAGATTTTACGATATTGAGTCGGGTAGTATACTGTTAGATAAAGTGGAAATCCAAGAATTTAAGATAAATTGGTTGCGGCAACAGATGGGGGTAGTAAGTCAAGAACCTGTACTCTTTAATGACACAATCAAAGCTAACGTTGCGTATGGAAAACAAGGAATGACATCTGAAGACGAAGTTATTGCAGCCACGAATACATCCAATGCCCACAAGTTCATATCATCATTGCCGAATGGATATGATACTTTAGTTGGGGAGAGAGGGATCCAGTTATCCGGGGGCCAAAAACAACGTATTGCAATTGCTAGAGCGATACTGAAAAATCCTAAGATCCTTTTACTCGATGAGGCAACAAGTGCTTTAGATGCGGAATCTGAATATTTAGTACAAGAAGCATTTGAACGAGTAATGCAAAATAGGACAACTATTGTGGTTGCTCATCGCCTTTCAAGCATTAAAGGGGCAGATATAATAGCAGTAGTAAAAAACGGCATGATCATCGAACAAGGAAGCCATGCTGTGCTTATGAAAATAGAAAATGGTGTATATGCATCGATGCATGAATTTGGTTCAACGACAACATCACCGGTTCTTTCTTAACTTGGGCAAGGACCACAATTTGGTCTTTCAGGAATCACGTTTCGTCCATTAAAAATCACATTGTAACTATAATAAAAAAAATAGAGATGCAATAATCATTGTAATTTCTTATAATCTATCGCGCTTAATTAGGGAATCGATTCTAAAATGTTTGTTAAGAGCATTGCAATTGCTATATCATTTTAATTATCACATTTCAACCTTCAGATTTGTAAAAGCATATATATTAGTAGGATAATAACCACAATTAAAAATAAAATAAAAAATTGTAAAAGGGTGACTTCAATACGCAACGTAAAAACAAATATGGTGCCATGAGTACTAGATTTCCTGATCCGTTTGCTTGATAGAGTTATACAGTCTTCTTCTGTGAGAATTTTGTTGGGGGAGACTTTCAAAATCCGAGCCTCTAACTGCAATACGAAAACCACACAAGCAATGAAACACAATGCGGAAACAATACAATTATGACGATATAAAAAGCAATCACACAACACCGGTAACTACGCGGAAAAACCTCTCCAAGGTGAAGGGTAAAAAACTACGGGCAAATCTTCCACTATAATCAAACAATGGGTTACACACAACTCCCAATTTGGGGATACACTATTTTCAAGGTGCATATAGCACTTGGATAACAATTTGCCTAAATTACACTCATCCCAATGGATGGATCAACAATTCATTCACCTAATAATATAAATACTAGATGAGATTAACAAAGTAAGAACAATAGCAAGTGATTAAGATACTTACTACTAGGATTGATCAAACCCTAGGTTTTTCCCCCTTTTGAAGAGATGTGAAATTGATGGAACAATCTTCACCACAACCAACCAAATGGACCATTAACAAGAACCCATTCTTCTTCTTCAAAGATTAACTCAAATCTCACCAAAGATCAACTCCAATGGTGGCTACTCTTCTTCTCCCACTCACTTTCTCTCTCTACCTCCTTTCTTTTCTCACTTGAGAAGATAAGCTCATGAAAACATAACATATTCTGATGCTTGTTATAACCTAACAAGTTTCCTACTAAATTCCTCCCTTAAATGGTTAAGGGGATTCCTGGATTATTGGACCCATAAGGAGGGACATACCCAACAAATTTAACATGGAAACCATCCTTGACAGATAAACACATATTAGAAGTACCTCTTAGATACCGTAGTATCCATTTCACTGCTTACCAATGCTCCTGTTGATGGTGGTTTTTAGACAAGGGGTAAAATCGTAAAACCCCATGACCTAGTGTTACCCGCAACACATTAACTAAGAACATTTAACTCGAGGTGTAAATAATTAATAGGGGTATTTTTTCAAAATACCCAGTTAGGGTTTTCAACCACGTAACCCTAATTCCAAAACCAAGCCGCACCCTGCGCACCATGGCAGCAATGCCAAACCAAGCCGCATACTGCGCACCATGGCAACAATGCCAAACCAAGCCGCATACTGCGCACCATGGAAGCAATGCCAAACCAAGCCGCATACTGCGCACCATGGCAACAATGCCAAATCAAGCCGCACCCTGCGCACCATGGCAGCAATGCCAAACCAAGCCGCATACTGCGCACCATGGCAACAATGCCAAATCAAGCCGCACCTTGCGCACCATGGCAACAATGCCAAACCAAGCCGCACCCTGCGCGCCATGGCAACAACGCCAAATTCCAAGCCGCTATGCCTTTTGCCCATGCCAAATATAGCGCCCTAGGTTTGCAAGACTTGCAACTAGGTCAACATGGCCGCACGTGCCATTGGCACATGCCAACACGTGTCGCAAGCCATATTTCCAAGCCGCTATGCCTTTGGCCCACGCCAAATATAGCGCCCTAGGCTTGCAAGACTTGCAACTAGGTCAACATGGCCGCACGTGCCATTGGCACATGCCAACACGTGTCGCAAGCCATATTTCCAAGTCGCTATGCGTTTGGCCCGCGCCCAACATAGCGCCCTAGGTTTGCAAGACTTGCAAATAGGTCAACATGGCCGCACATGCCATTGGCACATGCCATTGGCACATGCCAACACGTGCCGCAAGCCATATTTCCAAGTCGCTATGCCTTTGGCCCACGCCCAACATAGCGCCCTAGGTTTGCAAGACTTGCAACTAGGTCAACATGGCCGCACGTGCCATTGGCACATGCTAACACGTGCCGCAAGCCATATTTCCAAGCCGCTATGCCTTTGGCCCACGCCAAACATAGCGCCCTAGGTTTGCAAGACTTGCAACTAGGTCAACATGGCCGCACGTGCCATTGGCACATGCCAACACGTGCCGCAAGCCATATTTCCGAGCCGCTATGCCTTTGGCCCATGCCAAACATAGCGCCCTAGGTTTGCAAGACTTGCAACTAGGTCAACATGGCCGCACGTGCCATTGGCACATGCCAACACGTGCCGCAAGCCATATTTCCGAGCCGCTATGCCTTTGGCCCACGCCAAACATAGCGCCCTAGGTTTGCAAGACTTGCAACTAGGTCAACATGGCCGCACGTGCCATGGGCACATACCAACACGTGCCGCAAGCCATATTTCCGAGCCGCTATGCCTTTGGCCCAAGCCAGACATAGCGCCCTAGGTTTCAAAGACTTGCAACTAGGTCAACATGGCCGCACGTGCCATTGGCACATGCCAACACGTGCCGCAAGCCATATTTCCGAGCCGCTATACCTTTGGCCCACGCCAAACATAGCGCCCTAGGTTTGCAAGACTTGCAACTAGGTCAACATGGCCGCACGTGCCATTGGCACATGCCAACACGTGCCGCAAGCCATATTTCCGAGCCGCTATGCCTTTGGCCCACGCCAAACATAGCGCCCTAGGTTTGCAAGACTTGCAACTAGGGTCAACATGGCCAAGACGTTCCATTGGCACATACCAATACGTGCCGCAAGCCATATTTCCGAGCCGCTATGCCTTTGGCCCACGCCAGACATAGCGCCCTAGGTTTGCAAGACTTGCAACTAGGTCAACATGGCCGCATGTGCCATTGGCACATGCCAACACGTGCCGCAAGCAATATTTCCGAGCCGCTATGCCTTTGGCCCACGCCAAACATAGCGCCCTAGGTTTGCAAGACTTGCAACTAGGTCAACATGGCCGCACGTGCCATTGGCACATGCCAACACGTGCCGCAAGCCATATTTACGAGCCGCTATGCCTTTGGCCCACGCCAAACATAGCGCCCTAGGTTTGCAAGACTTGCAACTAGGTCAACATGGCCGCACGTGCCATTGGCACATGCCAACACGTGCCGCAAGCCATATTTCCGAGCCTCTATGCCTTTGGCCCACGCCAAACATAGCGCCCTAGGTTTGCAAGACTTGCAACTAGGTCAACATGGCCGCACGTGCCATTGGCACATGCCAACTCGTCTTCATGCAAGCCATATTTCCGAGCCGCTATGCCTTTGGCCCACGCCAAACATAGCGCCCTAGGTTTGCAAGACTTGCAACTAGGTCAACATGGCCGCACGTGCCATTGGCACATGCCAACACGTGCCGCAAGCCATATTTCTAAGCCGCTATGCCTTTGGCCCACGCCAAACATAGCGTCCTAGGTTTGCAAGACTTGCAACTAGGTCAACATGGTCAAGCATGTGCCATTGGCACATGCCAACACGTGCCACAAGCCATATTTCTAAGCCGCTATGCCTTTGGCCCATGCCAAACATAGCGTCCTAGGTTTGCAAGACTTGCAACTAGGTCAACATGGCCGCACGTGCCATTGGCACATGCCAACACGTGCCGCAAGCCATATTTCTAAGCCATGCCTGGCCCACGCCAAACATAGCGTCCCTAGGTTTGCAAGACTTGCAACTAGGTCAACATGGTCAAGCACGCGCCATTGGCACATGCCAACACGTGCCGCGCAAGCCATATTTCCGAGCCGCTATGCCTTTGGCCCACGCCAAACATAGCGCCCTAGGTTTGCAAGACTTGCAACTAGGTCAACATGGCCGCACGCGCCATTGGCACATGCCAACACGTGCCGCAAGCCATATTTCCGAGCCGCTATGCCTTTGGCCCACGCCAAACATAGCGCCCTAGGTTTGCAAGACTTGCAACTAGGTCAACATGGACGCACGTGCCATTGGCACATGCCAACACGTGCCGCAAGCCATGCTTCCAAGCCGCTATTCCTTTGGCCCACGCCAAACATAGCGCCCTAGGTTTGCAAGACTTGCAACTAGGTCAACATGGCCGCACGCGCCATTGGAACATGCTAACACGTGCCGCAAGCCATATTTCCGAGCCGCTATGCCTTTGGCCCACGCCAAACATAGCGCCCTAGGTTTGCAAGACTTGCAACTAGGTCAACATGGCCGCACGTGCCATTGGCACATGCCAACACGTGCCGCAAGCCATACTTCCAAGCCGCTATGCCTTTGGCCCACGCCAAACATAGCGCCCTAGGCTTGCAAGACTTGCAACTAGGTCAACATGGCCGCACATGCCATCGGCACATGCCAAACACACACGCCGGTAGCCTAACTTGCAAAACCGTGCAACCTACCACCAAGGCATTCCGCACATACCATTGGCACATGCCAAACACACACGCTGTAGCCTAACTTGCAAACCGTGCAACCTACCACCAAGGCATTCCGCACATGCCAAACACACACGCTGGTAACCTAACTTGCAAACCGTGCAACCTACCACCAAGGCATTCCGCACATGCCATTGGCACATGCCACACGCGCCACTAGCAGCGCCACTTGCACTCAAGATGCAACCAACACTCGAGACATCGACAAAAACTGGGGGATGCTTCTTTAGGGTTTTGGTTTTGGCGGTCACAAAGATGCGGCGTACACTACGCTCACATTAAGAAAGCGTGAAAAGGAATATAGCGGTCAAATAAAAGAGGAAATAATGGTGAAAAACGTTTTCGCCCATTAAACCATGCTACTACCACCTCCTCCCATTATTTCACCCTTTACTCTCTTCCTTCATGAGGCCGGGTACATTTCAATCTCGACTTGTATAAATAGGTCTTACCTATTTCCACCGGACAACAAGTCTCTCGGTCAGAGAGATATACTACACTTACACTCTCGAAAGGCAACTTTGCAAGCTCTCCCAAAAGCTTCCATCTCTTGCAAGCTTCCTAAGCTTTCACTTTCGATACAAGTCGAAATACTACTCTCCTCAACACCTTTCTTTGCTTCCCTCCCCAAATCAACCCTTCTCCTCCACTTTGTGACCGGAAGCAAGTCCGGAACGGCCATTTCTTGGTTTAGGCCGGACTTGTACGGATCGATCTCTCGAATCTATAAAGTGCTCACGTGCGAGAACATTTGTTTAGGGTTTGAATCAGTTTCTCACTCACCCACCGAAATTACCGAAATCAGCGTAAACGATTTTCACCCATAAACAATTGGCGACCACAATGGGGGAGGATTGATCTATCGGCTACAATATCGTATTGTCGATCTCGTTCTTCACCCAGGATGTCAAGATGGTAGGGGAAGGCAACTCAATCCGACTCAACTACCCGGACGACCCGGTTACTAGTTGTAAAACTACACAAGAAAACTGGGACTTGTGAAGATGATATTACTCAATCGCCGAAGATGCTACTGATCGGGGACTTCTTTGGGCGATGCTACCAAAAAACCACCATCAAAACCGCCTTTTACATGGAGAGGGGCGTGTTCGCAAAACCTATGAAGTGAGTAAATTCAGATCGGGCAAGATATACAATCCATTTTTAGGTTCTTAGTAAAACCGAAATGCTACTTGGGTCTTGTGCCTATTGCTAGCACACTTTCATAAAAGCAATATTCTTTTCCCAAAACATAATCAGAGTCATATTATCAAAACCATTCATCCCAGAAATAATCCAATACCCTAAAAAGCTACCAGCTGTCTATCAAAGATCAAGTTTTGGACCAGACATCCAATATGTCTCTCGAAAAAAAAAAAGAACCTAAATGAAAGTTTAAACAGAAACGTTCAAGGAAAATCGTCCAATGAAGTCCGATCTTCTTGGAGAAAGTCAACTTTGCGTCTTCAAGAGTCGCGTCTTCATAGTCAACATCTTGGAAAGCTTTTCGAGTTCCATCTCCTGTCGGGCAATCTCCTCGGCGGAAAGGCTTTCGATTGTCGCATTTTTCAACTTTTTGGATCTCGGCAAGGCCTTCGACAAACCACGAAGTGTTGAACTCCTTTTCTAAGCACACGTCACGATGGTGCTCCCAGTCGGCAATAACGTCTTCAGAAACGGTGTGACCAGTCACCCCACGCATATCCTCGATGGAAGATGAAGCCTCTTCCACAAGCTTAACCAGCGCAAATCGACTAGTGACTTTCTTGGTTGTAGCCATATGTCTGTGCTTCTCCCAGATTCTGGTATACAACGCCTCATGCTTAGCCTAAGACGCTAAAGCCGCCAACCAGCACATGACCGGATAAGGAACCAAGTACGGGGGATCAAAATGGCGCTGCAAGTGGCCTCACGACTCGCAAAGGGTTTTCTTCCATGTATACAACAACAACCATCGAGAATCATCCACCGTTTGAACCACGTCTATGCCCTCCTGAACTCGGCTAACTCCCATCTCCAAGTCACCTACGGTGGTCACCAAAGGAAAGTTTTCGTGTGACTCCACCCCCGGAATCGTCCTCCGAACAGGATTCCTCCCGAAAACTTGAGTTAGACATTTTTCAAAAGAAGAAACGAAGAAGAAGAAAGAAAAGAAGCGCGAAACTCACCGAACCACTTCACGAAACAACCAACCACCGGCCGCTTCTGAGGAATCACTCTCACTTGTTGAACCCTCTTCTCTCTCTCGACTCATCATCGCTATGAGAAGGCTCAATACTTGCTGGAGTTCTTTGAAGAAATTGCCGTCTCTGGCAACTTGCAAGAGCAAATAAAAGCATTAACACTACCGAAGCCCCGAAAGAAACAAGACACATATTCTCGGCCAAAATTCACGTGTTTTGAGACAAACCAATGAAGAGGCGACACATACCTGGTTATTGGAAGAAGCAAAGACACAAGAGCCGTGGGAGGATCTTGTGAAACCGTCCGGAACCCGCCAAAGACGTTTCTTCGTTCTCCGTTCCTTGGCACAGGGCTTTCCGAATGCTAGGCAACTTTCGCTTGGGATCTCTCAACATTGGATACTCCTTGAACTGGCTGGGAAGGTTTGCAACGAACGTTCTCCACCACATTATTCACAAAATCTCGGATCATAGTAAACTCGTCGCACCAAAACTCATTATAGCCGAAGGTCGTCAAGTTACTCTTCCCATTTGAAAGAAGGAAAGACGGATACCCTGCTTAAGGACACCAAGCGTCAAGGGCGACACGCAATGAATCCTTAGGGATCACCGGCCTGGTAAATAAGAGGCATCCCTTGATCGAAACCCATGTGACGAGCAAAGCACGGTCAATATTGTAAGCGGCTATCCGGAAAGACCCCACGAAGAAAGACGGCATATAACAAGCAAGCAGCTTTGGATGAACGAGGTTTTCACCAACGCTCAAATCGTCATCAGAAGACAAAGACATGAGCAGAGCAGAAGCAAAAGTGTCAATTTGAGTCACTGACTTATGGACCGGACCCCATGGACGAAAATTGATTTCATGCAACTTATCAAGAAAACTAGCCAAGCTCACGCCAACCCTTGGACGCCTGTTCACCCATCGAAGAATTCGGGAGCTACCCCAACTCACGGGAAGCGAAGGCAACGGTTTCGAGCATACTTCTCAAAGTGCTCCCATAACCAGACTTGCAGAAAAGCAACGTGCACATATGAATCCACTTTCATGAAACCATTCGAAACTCGCATGTTCGCAACTAGGTGATCCAGGATGCACATACGAGGAACCAAGGAACAACTTGCCAATGGGAAGAACTTCACCCTTTGCCAACTTCACAAAGAATCGCCAAGCACTCGGGTCTTATTCCCTTCTTTCCCGGAACTGTCATCAAAAATGTCTCTAGACAACAAGAGCCAAAAATGTTTGCGACATGAAGATCACCTGCTTTTGCATTGTGCTCCAACTCGTCCAGGAAACCATTGAGATATCCACCAACCGTAAGGGCACCTTTCATCCTCTTTAGGGAAGAGTCCTTCGACTTCGCAATGGAGTCTTTCCGAGCGAAATCCCCAACTTAGCGGCCAGGTCATCCCGCATCTTCACCTCGCTTTCGGATAATTGGATTCTAAGATTCCCAGTTACTGGAAGATTCAGCAAGAGAGCCACACTCTCCAAGGAGAAAGTTATCTCACCCCATCTACATATGATTGTATGGGTATCCGAACACCATCTGGAGATGAAAGCAACCAAGCCTGGAATGTCCTTCCTAATCTGGAGATTTACTGAAGTCTTGACATCAATGACTGTAACTCGAGTCAAGTTGGTATTTATACGCTCCTTGCTCACCATGAACTCAACCCATCCATCAAAAAGAACGCAATGGACTTTGACACATCCTGAAGTCAATGTTGGAAGAGGAATATACCCCTTTATGAAGACAAAACCGAATGGTGCTCTCTGGCGGAACCGAACGTGTCTTCCTGTCATCCTCACCATCGGTTAGCAAAATTGGCACGAAACCTCAGGTGATTCTTCCGAGCAGGGCGAGGGCTCTAGTGAAGAATTCATCATCTATGTTCGGCTTGGAATTATGAGCATCCTTCGACGAAGTGAAATTTGTTTCGTGGTAACATCTTATCGAATTCCTTCACAACAATTTGGTAATAAGATATCTCGCACAAAACAAACAGAGAAAGGCGAAGTTATCTCCCTGACACATAATCGTACCCAACAATAAAAAAAAAAAAGAGAGAAAGGAGTAGGAGGACGTATTTTATTCAAGTTCAAGACTATACACGCAGTATTTTGTTCGGGTTCGAGACTATATACGCGGCATTCTATACGGGTACAAGTGTGTCTACAGTATCCTTCTTCGGGTTCAAAAATATATATGGAGCATTTTTTCTATTTGGTTCAAAAGTGCGCGCGGGGTACTTCTTTCAAGAAGCAAAATCATATATACAATATCCCCTGCGGGTTCGAAGTCATATGAAGCATATACACAGTATTCTTCTTCGGGATTCATACAGGGTTCTCTACGGGTTCGAAATACACATGCAGTTTTTCGTACGGGCTCAAATACGCCTACAATATCGTTCTTCGAGTTCAGAATTATATACGGAGCATCCTCTACGGGTTCAAAATACACAAGCAGTATTTTCTTCAAGGTTGAAATATTTCTTTCAGGACCGAAAATTCATATATGCAATTTTTCCTACGGGTTCAAACAATATATGCTGTATTCCCTTGGTTGCATACATGCTATATTCTCTAAAAGAGGCACGCCAAGGAATCATATACAAGGATTGTAGAAGCGCCTATTCTTAAGGTTTACACCTACGTGAAAAAAAAAAAAAAGAAAAAAAAAAAAGGGGATAGAGAAAAGTACTCGAAGACATACCTGGAAGCCGGTCTCTCTTTGCCTAGCATGAAAAGAGGAAAGAATAAAGCGCAGAATGGGGAAAAAGGGGCTTTATACATATATATATATATAGGCGTGAAAGACTTTGAAATAGGGAAGGATTTCCCTTTTACCAAAATCATGCGTGTAAGAAGCGGGCCCACAAAGGGTGCGACTTCCCAATGCCGCCCAAGTCACGCCAAGCAAGCTTGGTTTCCAAGATGGACCGGCCCCAC